>CAWWDK010000240.1:0-49000 GCA_963942575.1 Priocnemis perturbator
TGTGCTTGCTGCCTGTGCTTGCTGCCTGTGCTTGCTGTGCTGCCTGTGCTTGCTATGCTGCCTGTGCGAGCTGCCTGTGCTTGCTGTGCTGCCTGTGCTTGCTGCCTGTGCTTGCCGTGCTGCCTGTGCTTGCTGCCTGTGCTTGCTGCCTGTGCTTGCTGTGCTGCCTGTGCTTGCTGCCTGTGCTTACTCTGTTGCCTGTGCTTGCTGCGTGTGCTTGCTGTGCTGCCTGTGCTTGCTGTCTGTGCTTGCTGTGCTTGCTATGCTGCCTGTGCAAGATGCCTGTGCTTGCTGTGCTGCCTGTGCTTGCTGCCTGTGCTTGCTGTGCTGCCTGTGCTTGCTGCCTGTGCTTGCTGTGCTGCCTGTGCTTGCTGTGCTGCCTGTGCTTGCTGCCTGTGCTTGCTGTGCTGCCTGTGCTTGCTGCCTGTGCTTGCTGTACTTGCTGTGCTGCCTGTGCTTGCTGCCTGTGCTTGCTGTGCTGCCTGTGCTTGCTGCCTGTGCTGGCTGTGCTGCCTGTGCTTGCTGCCTGTGCTTGCTGTGCTTGCTATGCTGCCTGTGCAAGCTGCCTGTGCTTGCTGTGCTGCCTGTGCTTGCTGTGCTGCCTGTGCTTGCTGCCTGTGCTTGCTGTGCTGCCTGTGCTTACTGTGCTGCCTGTCCTTGCGTGTGCTGCCTGTGCTTGCTGTGCTGCCTGTGCTTGCTGCCTGTGCTTGCTGCCTGTGCTTGCTATGCTGCCTGTGCTTGCTGTGCTGCCTGTTAGCGATGCATTTGATTTCGCCCATAACACGCGGTAATTCGACAGTGGCACACGACAGTGCGTTGCTGTGTCACCTGTTTTTGGAGGCGCCGAGAGTCGCGGATCATATGTTTACCTCGGCGGCCGGTGCATTGACCTGCGTCTCAGTAAGAGTAAGCATTGTAAACAAATGCGAGATAGAATCTCGCCGAAGATCGGAGCAGGCTTTGCTTGTTGGAAAGAAGACGGAGCTTGACCCCTCTGCACTTCCCCCAGAATCGCTAAAACGAACACACCTCGTCGAGCTATTTTGCGGGTTTCTAACATGCCTGTGCTTGCTATGCTGCCTGTGCTTGCTGCCTGTGCTTGCTGTGCTGCCTGTGCTTGCTGCCTGTGCTTGCCGTGCTGCCTGTGCTTGCTGCCTGTGCTGCCTGTGCTTGCTGCCTGTGTTTGCTGTGCTGCCTGTGCTTGCTGCCTGTGCTTGCTGTGCCGCCTGTGCTTGTTGTGCTGCCTGTGCTTGCTGTGCTACCTGTGCTTGCTGCCTGTGCTTTCTGTGCTGCCTGTGCTTGCTGTGCTGCCTGTGCTTGCTGCCTGTGCTTGCTGTGCTGCCTCTGCTTGCTGCCTGTACTTGCTCTGCTGCCTGTGCTTGCTGCCTGTGCTTGCTGTGCTGCCTGTGCTTGCTGCCTGTACTTGCTGTGCTGCCTGTGCTTTCTGTGCTGCCTGTGCTTGCTGCCTGTGCCTACTGTGCTGCCTGTGCTTGCTGTGCTGCCTGTGCTTGTTGCCTGTGCTTGCTGCGTGTGCTTGCTGTGCTGCCTGTGCTTGCTGTCTGTGCTTGCTGTGCTTGCTATGCTGCCTGTGCAAGATGCCAGTGCTTGCTGTGCTGCCTGTGCTTGCTGCCTGTGCTTGCTGTGCTGCCTGTGCTTGCTGCCTGTGCTAGCTGTGCTGCCTGTGCTTGCTGTGCTGCCTGTGCATGCTGCCTGTGCTTGCTGTGCTGCCTGTGCTTGCTGAGCTGCCTGTGCTTGCTGCCTGTGCTTGCTGTACTTGCTGTGCTGCCTGTGCTTGCTGTGCTGCCTGTGCTTGCTGCCTGTGCTTGCTGTGCTGCCTGTGCTTGCTGCCTGTGCTTGCTATGCTGCCTGTGCTTGCTGTGCTGCCTGTTAGCGATGCATTTGATTTCGCCCATAACACGCGGTAATTCGACAGTGGCACACGACAGTGCGTTGCTGTGTCACCTGTTTTTGGAGGCGCCGAGAGTCGCGGATCATATGTTTACCTCGGCGGCCGGTGCATTGACCTGCGTCTCAGTAAGAGTAAGCATTGTAAACAAATGCGAGAGTGAATCTCGCCGAAGATCGGAGCAGGCTTTGCCTGTTGGAAAGAGGACGGAGCTTGACCCCTCTGCACTTCCCCCAGAATCGCTAAAACGAACACATCTCGTCGAGCTACTTTGCGGGTTTCTAGCATACCTGTGCTTGCTGCCTGTGCTTGCTGTGCTGCCTGTGCTTGCTGTGCTGCCTGTGCTTGCTATGCTGCCTGTGCTTGCTGTGCTGCCTGTTAGCGATGCATTTGATTTCGCCCATAACACGCGGTAATTCGACAGTGGCACACGACAGTGCGTTGCTGTGTCACCTGTTTTTGGAGGCGCCGAGAGTCGCGGATCATATGTTTACCTCGGCGGCCGGTGCATTGACCTGCGTCTCAGTAAGAGTAAGCATTGTAAACAAATGCGAGAATGAATCTCGCCGAAGATCGGAGCAGGCTTTGCCTGTTGGAAAGAGAACGGAGCTTGACCCCTCTGCACTTCCCCCAGAATCGCTAAAACGAACACATCTCGTCGAGCTATTTTGCGGGTTTCTAGCATACCTGTGCTTGCTGCCTGTGCTTGCTGTGCTGCCTGTGCTTGCTGCCTGTGCTTGCTGTGCTGCCTGTGCTTGCTGCCTGTGCTTGCTGTGCTGCCTGTGCTTGCTGCCTGTGCTTGCTGTGCTGCCTGTGCTTGCTGTGCTGCCTGTGCTTGCTGTTTGTGCTTGCTGTGCTGCCTGTGCTTGCTGCCTGTGCTTGCTGTGCTGCCTGTGCTTGCTGTGCTGTCTGTGCTTGCTGTGCTGTCTGTGCTTGCTGCCTGTGCTTGCTGTGCTGTCTGTGCTTGTTGCCTGTGCTTGCTGTGCTGCCTGTGCTTGCTGCCTGTGCTTGCTGTGCTGCCTGTGTTTGCTGTGCTGCCTGTGCTTGCTGCCTGTGCTTGCTGTGCTGCCTGTGCTTGCTGTGCTGCCTGTGCTTGCTGTGCTGCCTGTTAGCGATGCATTTGATTTCGCCCATAACACGCGGTAATTCGACAGTGGCACACGACAGTGCGTTGCTGTGTCACCTGTTTTTGGAGGCGCCGAGAGTCGCGGATCATATGTTTACCTCGGCGGCCGGTGCATTGACCTGCGTCTCAGTAAGAGTAAGCATTGTAAACAAATGCGAGAGTGAATCTCGCCGAAGATCGGAGCAGGCTTTGCCTGTTGGAGAGAGGACGAAGCTTGACCCCTCTGCACTTCCCCAAGAATCGCTAAAAAACGAACACATCTCGTCGAGCTATTTTGCGGGTTTCTAACATGCCTGTGCTTGATGTGCTGCCTGTGCTTGCTGTGCTGCCTGTGCTTGCTGCCTGTGCTTGTTGTGCTGCCTGTGCTTGCTGCCTGTGCTTGCTGTGCTGTCTGTGCTTGCTGCCTGTGCTTGCTGTGCTGCCTGTGCTTGCTGTGCTGAGTGTGTTTGGTGCCTGTGCTTGCTGTGCTGCCTGTGCTTACTGCCTGTGCTTGCTGTGCTGCCTGTCCTTGCTGCCTGTGCTTGCTGTGCTGCCTGTGCTTGCTGAGCTGCCTGTGCTTGCTGCCTGTGCTTGCTGTGCTGCCTGTGCTTGCTGAGCTGCCTGTGCTTGCTGCCTGTGCTTGCTGTGCTGCCTGTGCTTGCTGCCTGTGCTTGCTGTGCTGCCTGTGCTTGCTGTGCTGAGTGTGTTTGCTGCCTGTGCTTGCTGTGCTGCCTGTGCTTACTGCCTGTGCTTGCTGTGCTTGCTGTGCTGCCTGTCCTTGCTGCGCTGCTTGTGCTTGCTGTGCTGCCTGTGCTTGCTGCCTGTGCTTGCTGCGCTGCCTGTGCTTGCTGTGCTGCCTGTGCTTGCTGCCTGTGCTTGCTGTGCTGCCTGTGCTTGCTGCCTGTGCTTGCTGTGCTGCCTGTGCTGTGCTGCCTGTGCTTGCTGCCTGTGCTTGCTGTGCTGCCTGTGCTTGTGGCCTGTGCACGCTGTGCTGCCTGTGCTTGCTGCCTGTGCTTGCTGTGCTGCCTGTGCTTGCTGTGCTGCCTGTGCTTGTGGCCTGTGCTTGCTGTGCTGCCTGTGCTTGCTGCCTGTGCTTGCTGTGCTGCCTGTGCTTGGTGTGCTGCCTGGGCTTGCTGCCTGTGCTTGCTGTGCTGCCTGTGCTTGCTGCCTGTGCTTGCTGTGCTGCCTGTGCTTGCTGTCTGTGCTTGCTGTGCTGCCTGTGCTTGGTGTGCTGCCTGTGCTTGCTGTGCTGCCTGTGCTTGCTGCCTGTGCTTGCTGTGCTGCCTGTGCTTGCTGCCTGTGCTTGGTGTGCTTGCTGTGCTGCCTGTGCTTGCTGTACTGCCTGTGCTTGCTGCCTGTGCTTGCTGTGCTGCCTGTGCTTGCTGCCTGTGCTTGGTGTGCTTGCTGTACTGCCTGTGCTTGCTGCCTGTGCTTGCTGTGCTGCCTGTGCTTGCTGCCTGTGCTTGCTGTGCTGCCTGTGCTTGCTGCCTGTGCTTGCTGTGCTGCCTGTGCTAGCTGTGCTGCCTGTGCTTGTTGTGCTGCCTGTGCTTGCTGCCTGTGCTTGCTGTGCTGCCTGTGCTTGCTGCCTGTGCTTGCTGTGCTGCCTGTGCTTGCTGTGCTGCCTGTGCTTGCTGCCTGTGCTTGCTGTGCTTGGTGTGCTTGCTGTGGTGCCTGTGCTTGCTGTGCTGCCTGTGCTTGCTGCCTGTGCTTGCTGTGCTGCCTGGGCTTGCTGCCTGTGCTTGCTGTGCTGCCTGTGCTTGCTGTGCTGCCTGTGCTTGCTGTGCTGCCTGTGCTTGTGGCCTGTGCTTGTGGCCTGTGCTTGCTGCCTGTGCTTGCTGTGCTGCCTGTGCTTGGTGTGCTGCCTGTGCTTGCTGCCTGTGCTTGCTGTGCTGCCTGTGCTGCCTGTGCTTGCTGTCTGTGCTTGCTGTGCTGCCTGTGCTTGGTGTGCTGCCTGTGCTTGCTGCCTGTGCTTGCTGTGCTGCCTGTGCTTGCTGCCTGTGCTTGGTGTGCTTGCTGTGCTGCCTGTGCTTGCTGTGCTGCCTGTGCTTGCTGTGCTGCCTGTGCTTGCTGTGCTGCCTGTGCTTGCTGCCTGTGCTTGCTGTACTGCCTGTGCTTGCTGTGGTGCCTGTGCTTGCTGTGCTGCCTGTGCTTGCTGCCTGTGCTTGCTGTGCTGCCTGTGCTTGCTGCCTGTGCTTGCTGCCTGTGCTTGCTGTGCTGCCTGTGCTTGCTGTGCTGCCTGTGCTTGCTGCCTGTGCTTGCTGTGCTGCCTGTGCTTGCTGCCTGTGCTTGCTGCCTGTGCTTGCTGTGCTTGCTATGCTGCCTGTGCTTGCTGTGCTGCCTGTGCTTAGTGTGCTGCCTGTGCTGCCTGTGCTTGCTGCCTGTTCTTGCTGTGGTGCCTGTGCTTGCTGCCTGTGCTTGCTGTGCTGCCTGTGCTTGCTGTGCTGCCTGTGCTTGCTGCCTGTGCTTGCTGTGCTTGGTGTGCTTGCTGTGCTGCCTGTGCTTGCTGTGCTGCCTGTGCTTGCTGCCTGTGCTTGCTGTACTGCCTGTGCTTGCTGTGCTTGCTGTGCTGCCTGTGCTTGCTGTGCTGCCTGTGCTTGGTGTGCTGCCTGTGCTTGCTGCCTGTGCTTGCTGTGCTGCCTGTGCTTGCTGCCTGTGCTTGCTGCCTGTGCTTGCTGTGCTTGCTATGCTGCCAGTGCTTGCTGTGCTGCCTGTGCTTAGTGTGCTGCCTGTGCTTGCTGTGCTGCCTGTGCTTGCTGCCTGTGCTTGCTGTGCTGCCTGTGCTTGCTGCCTGTGCTTGCTGTGGTGCCTGTGCTTGCTGTGCTGCCTGTGCTTGTGGCCTGTGCTTGCTGTGCTGCCTGTGCTTGCTGCCTGTGCTTGCTGTGCTGCCTGTGCTTGGTGTGCTGCCTGTGCTTGCTGCCTGTGCTTGCTGTGCTGCCTGTGCTTGCTGTCTGTGCTTGCTGTGCTGCCTGTGCTTGGTGTGCTGCCTGTGCTTGCTGCCTGTGCTTGCTGTGCTGCCTGTGCTTGCTGCCTGTGCTTGGTGTGCTTGCTGTACTGCCTGTGCTTGCTGCCTGTGCTTGCTGTGCTGCCTGTGCTTGCTGCCTGTGCTTGCTGTGCTGCCTGTGCTCGCTGTGCTGCCTGTGCTTGCTGCCTGTGCTTGCTTTGCTGCCTGTGCTTGCTGCCTGTGCTTGCTGTGCTTGCTGTGCTGCCTGTGCTGTGCTGCCTGTGCTTGCTATGCTGCCTGTGCTTGCTGTGCTGCCTGTTAGCGATGCATTTGATTTCGCCCATAACACGCGGTAATTCGACAGTGGCACACGACAGTGCGTTGCTATGTCACCTGTTTTTGGAGGCGCCGAGAGTCGCGGATCATATGTTTAGCTCGGCGGCCGGTGCATTGACCTGCGTCTCAGTAAGAGTAAGCATTGTAAACAAATGCGAGAGTGAATCTCGCCGAAGATCGGAGCAGGCTTTGCCTCTTGGAAAGAGGACGGAGCTTGACCCCTCTGCACTTCCCCCAGAATCGCTAAAACGAACACATCTCGTCGAGCTATTTTGCGGGTTTCTAACATGCCTGTGCTTGCTGCCTGTGCTTGCTGTGCTGCCTGTGCTTGCTGCCTGTGCTTGCTGCCTGTGCTGCCTGTGCTTGCTGCCTGTGCTTGCTGTGCTGCCTGTGCTTGCTGCCTGTGCTTGCTGTGCTGCCTGTACTTGCTGCCTGTGCTTGCTGTGCTGCCTGTGCTTGCTGTGCTGCCTGTGCTTAGTGTGCTGCCTATGCTTGCTGTGCTTGCTGTGCTGCCTGTGCTTGCTGTGCTGCCTCTGCTTGCTGCCTGTGCTTGCTGTGCTGCCTGTGCTTATTGTGCTGCCTGTGCTTGCTGCCTGTGCTTGCTGTGCTGCCTGTGCTTGTTGCCTGTGCTTGCTGTGCTGCCTGTGCTTGCTGCCTGTGCTTGCTGTGCTGCCTGTGCTTAGTGTGCTGCCTGTGCTTGCTGTGCTGCCTGTGCTTGCTGCCTGTGCTTGCTGCCTGTGCTTGCTGCCTGTGCTTGGTGTGGTGCCTGTGCTTGCTGTGCTGCCTGTGCTTGCTGCCTGTGCTTGCTGTGCTGCCTGTGCTTGCTGCCTGTGCTTGCTGTGCTTGCTGTGCTGCCTGTGCTTGCTGTACTGCCTGTGCTTGCTGTGCTGCCTCTGCTTGCTGCCTGTGCTTGCTGTGCTGCCTGTGCTTGCTGCCTGTGCTTGCTGTGCTGCCTGTGCTGCCTGTGCTTGCTGTCTGTGCTTGCTGTGCTGCCTGTGCTTGGTGTGCTGCCTGTGCTTGCTGTGCTGCCTGTGCTTGCTGCCTGTGCTTGCTGTGCTGCCTGTGCTTGCTGCCTGTGCTTGCTGTGCTTGGTGTGCTTGCCGTGCTGCCTGTGCTTGCTGTGCTGCCTGTGCTTACTGCCTGTGCTTGCTGTACTGCCTGAGCTTGCTGCCTGTGCATGCTGTGCTTGCTGTGCTGCCTGTGCTTGCTGTGCTGCCTGTGCTTGCTGCCTGTGCTTGCTGTGCTGCCTGTGCTTGCTGCCTGTGCTTGCTGTGCTGCCTGTGCTTGCTGCCTGTGCTTGCTGTGCTACCTGTACTTGCTGCCTGTGCTTGCTGCCTGTGCTTACTGTGCTTGCTATGCTGCCTGTGCTTGCTGTGCTGCCTGTGCTTAGTGTGCTGCCTGTGCTTGCTGTGCTGCCTGTGCTTGCTGCCTGTGCTTGCTGTGCTGCCTGTGCTTGCTGCCTGTGCTTGCTGTGGTGCCTGTGCTTACTGTGCTGCCTGTGCTTGCTGCCTGTGCTTGCTGTGCTGCCTGTGCTTGCTGTGCTGCCCGTGCTTGCTGCCTGTGCTTGCTGTGCTGCCTGTGCTTGCCGTGCTGCCTGTGCTTGTGGCCTGTGCTTGCTGTGCTGCCTGTGCTTGCTGCCTGTGCTTGCTGTGCTGCCTGTGCTTGGTGTGCTGCCTGTGCTTGCTGCCTGTGCTTGCTGTGCTGCCTGTGCTTGCTGCCTGTGCTTGCTGCCTGTGCTTGCTGTGCTGCCTGTGTTTGCTGTGCTGCCTGTGCTTGCTGCCTGTGCTTGCTGTGCTGCCTGTGCTTGCTGCCTGTGCTTGCTATGCTGCCTGTGCTTCCTGTGCTGCCTGTGCTGCCTGTGCTTGCTGCCTGTGCTTGCTGTGCTGCCTGTGCTTAGTGTGCTGCCTGTGCTTGCTGTGCTGCCTGTGCTAGCTGTGCTGCCTGTGCTTGTTGTGCTGCCTGTGCTTGCTGCCTGTGCTTGCTGTGCTGCCTGTGCTTGCTGCCTGTGGTTGCTGTGCTGCCTGTGCTTGCTGCCTGTGCTTGCTGTGCTGCCTGTGCTTAGTGTGCTGCCTGTGCTTGCTGTGCTGCCTGTGCTTGCTGCCTGTGCTTGCTGCCTGTGCTTGCTGTGGTGCCTGTGCTTGCTGTGCTGCCTGTGCTTGCTGCCTGTGCTTGCTGTGCTGCCTGTGCTTGCTGCCTGTGCTTGCTGTGCTGCCTGTGCTTGCTGTGCTGCCTGTGCTTGCTGCCTGTGCTTGCTGTGCTGCCTGTGCTTGCTGCCTGTGCTTGCTGTGCTGCCTGTGCTAGCTGTGCTGCCTGTGCTTGTTGTGCTGCCTGTGCTTGCTGCCTGTGCTTGCTGTGCTGCCTGTGCTTGCTGCCTGTTCTTGCTGTGCTGCCTGTGCTTGCTGTGCTGCCTGTGCTTGCTGCCTGTGCTTGCTGTGCTTGGTGTGCTTGCTGTGGTGCCTGTGCTGCCTGTGCTTGCTGCCTGTGCTTGCTGCCTGTGCTTGCTGTGCTGCCTGGGCTTGCTGCCTGTGCTTGCTGTGCTGCCAGTGCTTGTGGCCTGTGCTTGTGGCCTGTGCTTGCTGTGCTGCCTGTGCTTGCTGCCTGTGCTTGCTGTGCTGCCTGTGCTTGGTGTGCTGCCTGTGCTTGCTGCCTGTGCTTGCTGTGCTGCCTGTGCTGCCTGTGCTTGCTGTCTGTGCTTGCTGTGCTGCCTGTGCTTGGTGTGCTGCCTGTGCTTGCTGCCTGTGCTTACTGTGCTGCCTGTGCTTGCTGCCTGTGCTTGGTGTGCTTGCTGTGCTGCCTGTGCTTGCTGCCTGTGCTTGCTGTGCTGCCTGTGCTTGCTGTGCTGCCTGTGCTTGCTGCCTGTGCTTGCTGTGCTTGGTGTGCTTGCTGTGGTGCCTGTGCTTGCTGTGCTGCCTGTGCTTGCTGCCTGTGCTTGCTGCCTGTGCTTGCTGTGCTGCCTGGGCTTGCTGCCTGTGCTGCCTGTGCTTGCTGCCTGTGCTTGCTGTGCTGCCTGGGCTTGCTGCCTGTGCTGCCTGTGCTTGCTGCCTGTGCTTGCTGTGCTGCCTGTGCTTGCTGCCTGTGCTTGCTGTGCTGCCTGTGCTTGGTGTGCTGCCTGTGCTTGCTGCCTGTGCTTGCTGTGCTGCCTGTGCTGCCTGTGCTTGCTGTCTGTGCTTGCTGTGCTGCCTGTGCTTGGTGTGCTGCCTGTGCTTGCTGCCTGTGCTTGCTGTGCTGCCTGTGCTTGCTGCCTGTGCTTGGTGTGCTTGCTGTGCTGCCTGTGCTTGCTGTGCTGCCTGTGCTTGCTGCCTGTGCTTGCTGTGCTGCCTGTGCTTGCTGTACTGCCTGTGCTTGCTGCCTGTGCTTGCTGTGCTGCCTGTGCTTGCTGTACTGCCTGTGCTTGCTGCCTGTGCTTGCTGTGCTGCCTGTGCTCGCTGTGCTGCCTGTGCTTGCTGCCTGTGCTTGCTGTGCTGCTTCTGCTTGCTGCCTGTGCTTGCTGTGCTGCCTGTGCTTGCTGTGCTGCCTGTGCTTGCTGCCTGTGATTGCTGTGCTGCCTGTGCTGCCTGTGCTTGCTGCCTGTGCTTGCTGTGCTGCCTGTGCTTGCTGCCTGTGCTTGCTGTGCTGCCTGTGCTTGCTGTGCTGCCTGTGCTTGCTGCCTGTGCTTGGTGTGCTTGCTGTGCTGCCTGTCCTTGCTGTGCTGCCTGTGCTTACTGCCTGTGCTTGCTGTACTCTCTGTGCTTGCTGTGCTTGCTGTGCTGCCTGTGCTTGCTGTGCTGCCCCTGCTTGCTGCCTGTGCTTGCTGTGCTGCCTGTGCTTGCTGTGCTGCCTGTGCTTGCTGCCTGTGCTTGCTGTGCTGCCTGTGCTTGCTGCCTGTGCTTGCTGTGCTGCCTGTGCTTGCTGCCTGTGCTTGCTGTGCTTGCTATGCTGCCTGTGCTTGCTGTGCTGCCTGTGCTTAGTGTGCTGCCTGTGCTGCCTGTGCTTGCTGGGCTGCCTGTGCTTGCTGCCTGTTCTTGCTGTGGTGCCTGTGCTTGCTGCCTGTGCTTGCTGTGCTGCCTGTGCTTGCTGCCTGTGCTTGCTGTGCTTGGTGTGCTTGCTGTGCTTGGTGTGCTTGCTGTGCTGCCTGTGCTTGCTGTGCTGCCTGTGCTTGCTGCCTGTGCTTGCTGTACTGCCTGTGCTTGCTGTGCTGCCTGTGCTTGCTGTGCTGCCTCTGCTTGCTGCCTGTGCTTGCTGTGCTGCCTGTGCTTGGTGTGCTGCCTGTGCTTGCTGCCTGTGCTTGCTGTGCTGCCTGTGCTTGCTGCCTGTGCTTGCTGCCTGTGCTTGCTGTGCTTGCTATGCTGCCAGTGCTTGCTGTGCTGCCTGTGCTTAGTGTGCTGCCTGTGCTTGCTGTGCTGCCTGTGCTTGCTGCCTGTGCTTGCTGTGCTGCCTGTGCTTGCTGCCTGTGCTTGCTGTGGTGCCTGTGCTTGCTGTGCTGCCTGTGCTGTGCTGCCTGTGCTTGCTGCCTGTGCTTGCTGTGCTGCCTGTGCTTGTGGCCTGTGCACGCTGTGCTGCCTGTGCTTGCTGTGCTGCCTGTGCTTGCTGCCTGTGCTTGCTGTGCTGCCTGTGCTTGCTGCCTGTGCTTGCTGTGCTGCCTGTGCTTGCTGCCTGTGCTTGCTGTGCTTGCTATGCTGCCTGTGCTTGCTGTGCTGCCTGTGCTTAGTGTGCTTGCTGTGCTGCCTGTGCTTGCTGTACTGCCTGTGCTTGCTGCCTGTGCTTGCTGTGCTGCCTGTGCTCGCTGTGCTGCCTGTGCTTGCTGCCTGTGCTTGCTGTGCTGCCTCTGCTTGCTGCCTGTGCTTGCTGTGCTGCCTGTGCTTGCTGTGCTGCCTGTGCTTGCTGCCTGTGATTGCTGTGCTGCCTGTGCTGCCTGTGCTTGCTGCCTGTGCTTGCTGTGCTGCCTGTGCTTGCTGCCTGTGCTTGCTGTGCTGCCTGTGCTTGCTGTGCTGCCTGTGCTTGCTGCCTGTGCTTGCTGTGCTTGGTGTGCTTGCTGTGCTGCCTGTCCTTGCTGTGCTGCCTGTGCTTACTGCCTGTGCTTGCTGTACTCTCTGTGCTTGCTGTGCTTGCTGTGCTGCCTGTGCTTGCTGTGCTGCCCCTGCTTGCTGCCTGTGCTTGCTGTGCTGCCTGTGCTTGCTGTGCTGCCTGTGCTTGCTGCCTGTGCTTGCTGTGCTGCCTGTGCTTGCTGTGCTGCCTGTGCTTGCTGCCTGTGCTTGCTGCCTGTGCTTGCTGCCTGTGCTTGCTGTGCTTGCTATGCTGCCTGTGCTTGCTGTGCTGCCTGTGCTTAGTGTGCCGCCTCAGCTTGCTGTGCTGCCTGTGCTTGCTGCCTGTGCTTGCTGTGGTGCCTGTGCTTGCTGTGCTGCCTGTGCTTGCTGCCTGTGCTTGCTGTGCTGCCTGTGCTTGCTGCCTGTGCTTGCTGTGCTGCCTGTGCTTGCTGCCTGTGCTTGCTGTGCTGCCTGTGCTTGTGGCCTGTGCTTGCTGTGCTGCCTGTGCTTGCTGCCTGTGCTTGCTGTGCTGCCTGTGCTTGGTGTGCTGCCTGTGCTTGCTGCCTGTTCTTGCTGTGCTGCCTGTGCTGCCTGTGCTTGCTGTCTGTGCTTGCTGTGCTGCATGTGCTTGCTGTCTGTGCTTGCTGTGCTGCCTGTGCTTGCTGCCTGTGCATGCTGTGCTGCCTGTGCTTGCTGTGCTGCCTGTGCTTGCTGCCTGTGCTTGCTGTGCTGCCTGTGCTTGCTGCCTGTGCTTGCTGCCTGTGCTTGCTGTGCTTGCTATGCTGCCTGTGCTTGCTGTGCTGCCCGTGCTTAGTGTGCTGCCTGTGCTTGCTGCCTGTGCTTGGTGTGCTGACTGTGCTTCCTGCCTGTGCTTGCTGTGCTGCCTGTGCTTGCTGTGCTGCCTGTGCTTGCTGCCTGTGCTTGCTGTGCTGCCTGTGTTTGCTGTGCTGCCTGTGCTTGCTGCCTGTGCTTGCTGTGCTGCCTGTGCTTCCTGCCTGTGCTGGCTGTGCTGGCTGTGCTGTGCTGCCTGTGCTTGCTGTGCTGCCTGTGCTTGGTGTGCTGCCTGTGCTTGCTGCCTGTGCTGCCAGTGCTTGCTGCCTGTGCTTGCTGTGCTGCCTGTGCTGCCTGTGCTGCCTGTGCTGCCTGTGCTGCCTGTGCTGCCTGTGCTTGCTATGCTGCCTGTGCAAGCTGCCTGTGCTTGCTGTGCTGCCTGTTAGCGATGAATTTGATTTCGCCCATAACACGCGGTAATTCGACAGTGGCACACGACAGTGCGTTGCTGTGTCACCTGTTTTTGGAGGCGCCGAGAGTCGCGGATCATATGTTTATCTCGGCGTCCGGTGCATTGACCTGCGTCTCAGTAAGAGTAAGCATTGTAAACAAATGCGAGAGTGAATCTCGCCGAAGATCGGAGCAGGCTTTTCCTCTTGGAAAGAGGACGGAGCTTGACCCCTCTGCACTTCCCCCAGAATCGCTAAAACGAACACATCTCGTCGAGCTATTTTGCGGGTTTCTAACATGCCTGTGCTTGCTGCCTGTGCTTGCTGTGCTGCCTGTGCTTGCTGCCTGTGCTTGCTGCCTGTGCTGCCTGTGCTTGCTGCCTGTGCTTGCTGTGCTGCCTGTGCTTGCTGCCTGTGCTTGCTGTGCTGCCCGTGCTTGCTGTGCTGCCTGTGCTTGCTGCCTGTGCTTGCTGTGCTGCCTGTGCTGCCTGTGCTTGGTGTGCTGCCTGTGCTTGCTGCCTGTGCTTGCTGTGCTGCCTGTGCTTGCTGCCTGTGCTTGCTGTGCTGCCTGTGCTTGCTACCTGTGCTTGGTGTGCTTGCTGTGCTGCCTGTGCTCGCTGTGCTGCCTGTGCTTGCTGCCTGTGCTTGCTGTGCTGCCTCTGCTTGCTGCCTGTGCTTGCTGTGCTGCCTGTGCTTGCTGCCTGTGCTTGCTGTGCTGCCTGTGCTTGCTGCCTGTACTTGCTGTGCTGCCTGTGCTTGCTGCCTGTGCTTGCTGTGCTGCCTGTGCTTGCTGCCTGTGCTTGCTGCCTGTGCTTGCTGCCTGTGCTTGCTGTGCTTGCTATGCTGCCTGTGCTTGCTGTGCTGCCCGTGCTTAGTGTGCTGCCTGTGCTTGCTGCCTGTGCTTGCTGTGCTGCCTGTGCTTGCTGCCTGTGCTTACTGTGCTGCCTGTGCTTGCTGCCTGTGCTGCCTGTGCTTGCTGCCTGTGCTTGCTGTGCTGCCTGTGCTTGCTGCCTGTGCTTGGTGTGCTGCCTGTGCTTGCTGTGCTGCCTGTGCTTGCTGCCTGTGCTTGCTGTGCTGCCTGTGCTACCTGTGCTTGCTGCCTGTGCTTGCTGTGCTGCCTGTGCTTGCTGTGCTGCCTGTGCTTGCTGCCTGTGCTTGCTGTGCTGCCTGTGCTTGCTGCCTGTGCTTGCTGTGTTGCCTGTGCTTGCTGTGCTGCCTGTGCTTGCTGTGCTGACTGTGCTTGCTGCCTGTGCTTGCTGTGCTGCCTGCGCTTGGTGTGCTGCCGGTGCTTGCTGTGCTGCCTGTGCTTGCTGCCTGTGCTTGCTGCCTGTGCTGCCTGTGCTTGCTGCCTGTGCTTGCTGTGCTGCCTGTGCTGCCTGTGCTTGCTGCCTGTGCTTGGTGTGCTTGCTGTGCTACCTGTGCTTGCTGTGCTGCCTGTGCTTGCTGCCTGTGCTTGCTGCCTGTGCTTGCTGTGGTGCCTGTGCTTGCTGTGCTGCCTGTGCTTGCTGCCTGTGCTTGCTGTGCTGCCTGTGCTTGCTGCCTGTGCTTGCTGTGCTTGCTGTGCTGCCTGTGCTTGCTGTGCTGCCTGTGCTTGCTGCCTGTGCTTGCTGTGCTGCCTGTGCTTGCTGCCTGTGCTTGCTGTGCTGCCTGTGCTAGCTGTGCTGCCTGTGCTTGTTGTGCTGCCTGTGCTTGCTGCCTGTGCTTGCTGTGCTGCCTGTGCTTGCTGCCTGTTCTTGCTGTGCTGCCTGTGCTTGCTGTGCTGCCTGTGCTTGCTGCCTGTGCTTGCTGTGCTTGGTGTGCTTGCTGTGGTGCCTGTGCTGCCTGTGCTTGCTGCCTGTGCTTGCTGCCTGTGCTTGCTGTGCTGCCTGGGCTTGCTGCCTGTGCTTGCTGTGCTGCCAGTGCTTGTGGCCTGTGCTTGTGGCCTGTGCTTGCTGTGCTGCCTGTGCTTGCTGCCTGTGCTTGCTGTGCTGCCTGTGCTTGGTGTGCTGCCTGTGCTTGCTGCCTGTGCTTGCTGTGCTGCCTGTGCTGCCTGTGCTTGCTGTCTGTGCTTGCTGTGCTGCCTGTGCTTGGTGTGCTGCCTGTGCTTGCTGCCTGTGCTTACTGTGCTGCCTGTGCTTGCTGCCTGTGCTTGGTGTGCTTGCTGTGCTGCCTGTGCTTGCTGCCTGTGCTTGCTGTGCTGCCTGTGCTTGCTGTGCTGCCTGTGCTTGCTGCCTGTGCTTGCTGTGCTTGGTGTGCTTGCTGTGGTGCCTGTGCTTGCTGTGCTGCCTGTGCTTGCTGCCTGTGCTTGCTGCCTGTGCTTGCTGTGCTGCCTGGGCTTGCTGCCTGTGCTGCCTGTGCTTGCTGCCTGTGCTTGCTGTGCTGCCTGGGCTTGCTGCCTGTGCTGCCTGTGCTTGCTGCCTGTGCTTGCTGTGCTGCCTGTGCTTGCTGCCTGTGCTTGCTGTGCTGCCTGTGCTTGCTGTGCTGCCTGTGCTTGCTGCCTGTGCTTGCTGTGCTTGGTGTGCTTGCTGTGGTGCCTGTGCTTGCTGTGCTGCCTGTGCTTGCTGCCTGTGCTTGCTGCCTGTGCTTGCTGTGCTGCCTGGGCTTGCTGCCTGTGCTGCCTGTGCTTGCTGCCTGTGCTTGCTGTGCTGCCTGTGCTTGCTGCCTGTGCTTGCTGTGCTGCCTGTGCTTGGTGTGCTGCCTGTGCTTGCTGCCTGTGCTTGCTGTGCTGCCTGTGCTGCCTGTGCTTGCTGTCTGTGCTTGCTGTGCTGCCTGTGCTTGGTGTGCTGCCTGTGCTTGCTGCCTGTGCTTGCTGTGCTGCCTGTGCTTGCTGCCTGTGCTTGGTGTGCTTGCTGTGCTGCCTGTGCTTGCTGTGCTGCCTGTGCTTGCTGCCTGTGCTTGCTGTGCTGCCTGTGCTTGCTGTACTGCCTGTGCTTGCTGCCTGTGCTTGCTGTGCTGCCTGTGCTTGCTGTACTGCCTGTGCTTGCTGCCTGTGCTTGCTGTGCTGCCTGTGCTCGCTGTGCTGCCTGTGCTTGCTGCCTGTGCTTGCTGTGCTGCTTCTGCTTGCTGCCTGTGCTTGCTGTGCTGCCTGTGCTTGCTGTGCTGCCTGTGCTTGCTGCCTGTGATTGCTGTGCTGCCTGTGCTGCCTGTGCTTGCTGCCTGTGCTTGCTGTGCTGCCTGTGCTTGCTGCCTGTGCTTGCTGTGCTGCCTGTGCTTGCTGTGCTGCCTGTGCTTGCTGCCTGTGCTTGCTGTGCTTGGTGTGCTTGCTGTGCTGCCTGTCCTTGCTGTGCTGCCTGTGCTTACTGCCTGTGCTTGCTGTACTCTCTGTGCTTGCTGTGCTTGCTGTGCTGCCTGTGCTTGCTGTGCTGCCCCTGCTTGCTGCCTGTGCTTGCTGTGCTGCCTGTGCTTGCTGTGCTGCCTGTGCTTGCTGCCTGTGCTTGCTGTGCTGCCTGTGCTTGCTGCCTGTGCTTGCTGTGCTGCCTGTGCTTGCTGCCTGTGCTTGCTGTGCTTGCTATGCTGCCTGTGCTTGCTGTGCTGCCTGTGCTTAGTGTGCTGCCTGTGCTGCCTGTGCTTGCTGGGCTGCCTGTGCTTGCTGCCTGTTCTTGCTGTGGTGCCTGTGCTTGCTGCCTGTGCTTGCTGTGCTGCCTGTGCTTGCTGCCTGTGCTTGCTGTGCTTGGTGTGCTTGCTGTGCTTGGTGTGCTTGCTGTGCTTGCTGTGCTGCCTGTGCTTGCTGTGCTGCCTGTGCTTGCTGCCTGTGCTTGCTGTACTGCCTGTGCTTGCTGTGCTTGCTGTGCTGCCTGTGCTTGCTGTGCTGCCTCTGCTTGCTGCCTGTGCTTGCTGTGCTGCCTGTGCTTGGTGTGCTGCCTGTGCTTGCTGCCTGTGCTTGCTGTGCTGCCTGTGCTTGCTGCCTGTGCTTGCTGCCTGTGCTTGCTGTGCTTGCTATGCTGCCAGTGCTTGCTGTGCTGCCTGTGCTTAGTGTGCTGCCTGTGCTTGCTGTGCTGCCTGTGCTTGCTGCCTGTGCTTGCTGTGCTGCCTGTGCTTGCTGCCTGTGCTTGCTGTGGTGCCTGTGCTTGCTGTGCTGCCTGTGCTGTGCTGCCTGTGCTTGCTGCCTGTGCTTGCTGTGCTGCCTGTGCTTGTGGCCTGTGCACGCTGTGCTGCCTGTGCTTGCTGCCTGTGCTTGCTGTGCTGCCTGTGCTTGCTGTGCTGCCTGTGCTTGTGGCCTGTGCTTGCTGTGCTGCCTGTGCTTGCTGCCTGTGCTTGGTGTGCTTGCTGTGCTGCCTGTGCTTGCTGTACTGCCTGTGCTTGCTGCCTGTGCTTGCTGTGCTGCCTGTGCTTGCTGCCTGTGCTTGCTGTGCTGCCTGTGCTCGCTGTGCTGCCTGTGCTTGCTGCCTGTGCTTGCTGTGCTGCCTGTGCTTGCTGCCTGTGCTTGCTGTGCTTGCTGTGCTGCCTGTGCTGTGCTGCCTGTGCTTGCTATGCTGCCTATGCTTGCTGTGCTGCCTGTTAGCGATGCATTTGATTTCGCCCATAACACGCGGTAATTCGACAGTGGCACACGACAGTGCGTTGCTATGTCACCTGTTTTTGGAGGCGCCGAGAGTCGCGGATCATATGTTTAGCTCGGCGGCCGGTGCATTGACCTGCGTCTCAGTAAGAGTAAGCATTGTAAACAAATGCGAGAGTGAATCTCGCCGAAGATCGGAGCAGGCTTTGCCTCTTGGAAAGAGGACGGAGCTTGACCCCTCTGCACTTCCCCCAGAATCGCTAAAACGAACACATCTCGTCGAGCTATTTTGCGGGTTTCTAACATGCCTGTGCTTGCTGCCTGTGCTTGCTGCCTGTGCTTGCTGCCTGTGCTGCCTGTGCTTGCTGCCTGTGCTTGCTGTGCTGCCTGTGCTTGCTGCCTGTGCTTGCTGCCTGTGCTTGCTGTGCTGCCTGTACTTGCTGCCTGTGCTTGCTGTGCTGCCTGTGCTTGCTGTGCTGCCTGTGCTTAGTGTGCTGCCTGTGCTTGCTGTGCTGCCTGTGCTTGCTGTGCTGCCTCTGCTTGCTGCCTGTGCTTGCTGTGCTGCCTGTGCTTGTTGTGCTGCCTGTGCTTGCTGCCTGTGCTTGCTGTGCTGCCTGTGCTTGCTGCCTGTGCTTGCTGCCTGTGCTTGCTGCCTGTGCTTGCTGCCTGTGCTTGGTGTGGTGCCTGTGCTTGCTGCCTGTGCTTGCTGTGCTGCCTGTGCTTGCTGCCTGTGCTTGCTGTGCTTGCTGTGCTGCCTGTGCTTGCTGTACTGCCTGTGCTTGCTGTGCTGCCTCTGCTTGCTGCCTGTGCTTGCTGTGCTGCCTGTGCTTGCTGCCTGTGCTTGCTGTGCTGCCTGTGCTTGCTGCCTGTGCTTGCTGTGCTGCCTGTGCTTAGTGTGCTGCCTGTGCTTGCTGTGCTGCCTGTGCTTGCTGCCTGTGCTTGCTGTGCTGCCTGTGCTTGCTGCCTGTGGTTGCTGTGCTGCCTGTGCTTGCTGCCTGTGCTTGCTGTGCTGCCTGTGCTTAGTGTGCTGCCTGTGCTTGCTGTGCTGCCTGTGCTTGCTGCCTGTGCTTGCTGCCTGTGCTTGCTGTGGTGCCTGTGCTTGCTGTGCTGCCTGTGCTTGCTGCCTGTGCTTGCTGTGCTGCCTGTGCTTGCTGCCTGTGCTTGCTGTGCTGCCTGTGCTTGCTGCCTGTGCTTGCTGTGCTGCCTGTGCTTGCTGTGCTGCCTGTGCTTGCTGCCTGTGCTTGCTGTGCTGCCTGTGCTAGCTGTGCTGCCTGTGCTTGTTGTGCTGCCTGTGCTTGCTGCCTGTGCTTGCTGTGCTGCCTGTGCTTGCTGCCTGTTCTTGCTGTGCTGCCTGTGCTTGCTGCCTGTGCTTGCTGCCTGTGCTTGCTGTGCTGCCTGGGCTTGCTGCCTGTGCTTGCTGTGCTGCCTGTGCTTGCTGTGCTGCCTGTGCTTGTGGCCTGTGCTTGCTGTGCTGCCTGTGCTTGCTGCCTGTGCTTGCTGTGCTGCCTGTGCTTGGTGTGCTGCCTGTACTTGCTGCCTGTGCTTGCTGTGCTGCCTGTGCTGCCTGTGCTTGCTGTCTGTGCTTGCCGTGCTGCCTGTGCTTGGTGTGCTGCCTGTGCTTGCTGCCTGTGCTTACTGTGCTGCCTGTGCTTGCTGCCTGTGCTTGCTGTGCTGCCTGTGCTTGCTGCCTGTGCTTGCTGTGCTTGGTGTGCTTGCTGTGCTGCCTGTGCTTGCTGCCTGTGCTTGCTGCCTGTGCTTGCTGTGCTGCCTGTGCTTGCTGCCTGTGCTTGCTGTGCTGCCTGTGCTTGGTGTGCTGCCTGTGCTTGCTGCCTGTGCTTGCTGTGCTGCCTGTGCTGCCTGTGCTTGCTGTCTGTGCTTGCTGTGCTGCCTGTGCTTGGTGTGCTGCCAGTGCTTGCTGCCTGTGCTTGCTGTGCTGCCTGTGCTTGCTGCCTGTGCTTGGTGTGCTTGCTGTGCTGCCTGTGCTTGCTGTGCTGCCTGTGCTTGCTGCCTGTGCTTGCTGTGCTGCCTGTGCTTGCTGTACTGCCTGTGCTTGCTGCCTGTGCTTGCTGTGCTGCCTGTGCTTGCTGTACTGCCTGTGCTTGCTGCCTGTGCTTGCTGTGCTGCCTGTGCTCGCTGTGCTGCCTGTGCTTGCTGCCTGTGCTTGCTGTGCTGCCTCTGCTTGCTGCCTGTGCTTGCTGTGCTGCCTGTGCTTGCTGTGCTGCCTGTGCTTGCTGCCTGTGATTGCTGTGCTGCCTGTGCTGCCTGTGCTTGCTGCCTGTGCTTGCTGTGCTGCCTGTGCTTGCTGCCTGTGCTTGCTGTGCTGCCTGTGCTTGCTGTGCTGCCTGTGCTTGCTGCCTGTGCTTGCTGTGCTTGGTGTGCTTGCTGTGCTGCCTGTCCTTGCTGTGCTGCCTGTGCTTACTGCCTGTGCTTGCTGTACTCTCTGTGCTTGCTGTGCTTGCTGTGCTGCCTGTGCTTGCTGTGCTGCCCCTGCTTGCTGCCTGTGCTTGCTGTGCTGCCTGTGCTTGCTGTGCTGCCTGTGCTTGCTGCCTGTGCTTGCTGTGCTGCCTGTGCTTGCTGCCTGTGCTTGCTGTGCTGCCTGTGCTTGCTGCCTGTGCTTGCTGCCTGTGCTTGCTGCCTGTGCTTGCTGTGCTTGCTATGCTGCCTGTGCTTGCTGTGCTGCCTGTGCTTAGTGTGCCGCCTCAGCTTGCTGTGCTGCCTGTGCTTGCTGCCTGTGCTTGCTGTGGTGCCTGTGCTTGCTGTGCTGCCTGTGCTTGCTGCCTGTGCTTGCTGTGCTGCCTGTGCTTGCTGCCTGTGCTTGCTGTGCTGCCTGTGCTTGCTGCCTGTGCTTGCTGTGCTGCCTGTGCTTGTGGCCTGTGCTTGCTGTGCTGCCTGTGCTTGCTGCCTGTGCTTGCTGTGCTGCCTGTGCTTGGTGTGCTGCCTGTGCTTGCTGCCTGTTCTTGCTGTGCTGCCTGTGCTGCCTGTGCTTGCTGTCTGTGCTTGCTGTGCTGCATGTGCTTGCTGTCTGTGCTTGCTGTGCTGCCTGTGCTTGCTGCCTGTGCATGCTGTGCTGCCTGTGCTTGCTGTGCTGCCTGTGCTTGCTGCCTGTGCTTGCTGTGCTGCCTGTGCTTGCTGCCTGTGCTTGCTGCCTGTGCTTGCTGTGCTTGCTATGCTGCCTGTGCTTGCTGTGCTGCCCGTGCTTAGTGTGCTGCCTGTGCTTGCTGCCTGTGCTTGGTGTGCTGACTGTGCTTCCTGCCCGTGCTTGCTGTGCTGCCTGTGCTTGCTGTGCTGCCTGTGCTTGCTGCCTGTGCTTGCTGTGCTGCCTGTGTTTGCTGTGCTGCCTGTGCTTGCTGCCTGTGCTTGCTGTGCTGCCTGTGCTTCCTGCCTGTGCTGGCTGTGCTGGCTGTGCTGTGCTGCCTGTGCTTGCTGTGCTGCCTGTGCTTGGTGTGCTGCCTGTGCTTGCTGCCTGTGCTGCCAGTGCTTGCTGCCTGTGCTTGCTGTGCTGCCTGTGCTGCCTGTGCTGCCTGTGCTGCCTGTGCTTGCTATGCTGCCTGTGCAAGCTGCCTGTGCTTGCTGTGCTGCCTGTTAGCGATGAATTTGATTTCGCCCATAACACGCGGTAATTCGACAGTGGCACACGACAGTGCGTTGCTGTGTCACCTGTTTTTGGAGGCGCCGAGAGTCGCGGATCATATGTTTATCTCGGCGTCCGGTGCATTGACCTGCGTCTCAGTAAGAGTAAGCATTGTAAACAAATGCGAGAGTGAATCTCGCCGAAGATCGGAGCAGGCTTTTCCTCTTGGAAAGAGGACGGAGCTTGACCCCTCTGCACTTCCCCCAGAATCGCTAAAACGAACACATCTCGTCGAGCTATTTTGCGGGTTTCTAACATGCCTGTGCTTGCTGCCTGTGCTTGCTGTGCTGCCTGTGCTTGCTGCCTGTGCTTGCTGCCTGTGCTGCCTGTGCTTGCTGCCTGTGCTTGCTGTGCTGCCTGTGCTTGCTGCCTGTGCTTGCTGTGCTGCCCGTGCTTGCTGTGCTGCCTGTGCTTGCTGCCTGTGCTTGCTGTGCTGCCTGTGCTGCCTGTGCTTGGTGTGCTGCCTGTGCTTGCTGCCTGTGCTTGCTGTGCTGCCTGTGCTTGCTGCCTGTGCTTGCTGTGCTGCCTGTGCTTGCTACCTGTGCTTGGTGTGCTTGCTGTGCTGCCTGTGCTCGCTGTGCTGCCTGTGCTTGCTGCCTGTGCTTGCTGTGCTGCCTCTGCTTGCTGCCTGTGCTTGCTGTGCTGCCTGTGCTTGCTGCCTGTGCTTGCTGTGCTGCCTGTGCTTGCTGCCTGTACTTGCTGTGCTGCCTGTGCTTGCTGCCTGTGCTTGCTGTGCTGCCTGTGCTTGCTGCCTGTGCTTGCTGCCTGTGCTTGCTGCCTGTGCTTGCTGTGCTTGCTATGCTGCCTGTGCTTGCTGTGCTGCCCGTGCTTAGTGTGCTGCCTGTGCTTGCTGCCTGTGCTTGCTGTGCTGCCTGTGCTTGCTGCCTGTGCTTGCTGTGCTGCCTGTGCTTGCTGCCTGTGCTGCCTGTGCTTGCTGCCTGTGCTTGCTGTGCTGCCTGTGCTTGCTGCCTGTGCTTGGTGTGCTGCCTGTGCTTGCTGTGCTGCCTGTGCTTGCTGCCTGTGCTTGCTGTGCTGCCTGTGCTACCTGTGCTTGCTGCCTGTGCTTGCTGTGCTGCCTGTGCTTGCTGCCTGTGCTTGCTGTGCTGCCTGTGCTTGCTGCCTGTGCTTGCTGTGTTGCCTGTGCTTGCTGTGCTGCCTGTGCTTGCTGTGCTGACTGTGCTTGCTGCCTGTGCTTGCTGTGCTGCCTGCGCTTGGTGTGCTGCCGGTGCTTGCTGTGCTGCCTGTGCTTGCTGCCTGTGCTTGCTGCCTGTGCTGCCTGTGCTTGCTGCCTGTGCTTGCTGTGCTGCCTGTGCTGCCTGTGCTTGCTGCCTGTGCTTGGTGTGCTTGCTGTGCTACCTGTGCTTGCTGTGCTGCCTGTGCTTGCTGCCTGTGCTTGCTGTACTGCCTGTGCTTGCTGTGCTGCCTGTGCTTGCTGCCTGTGCTTGCTGTGCTGCCTATGCTTGCTGCCTGTGCTTGCTGTGCTTGCTGTGCTGCCTGTGCTTGCTGTGCTGTCTGTGCTTGCTGCCTGTGCTTGCTGTGCTGCCTCTTAGCGATGCATTTGATTTCGCCCATAACACTCGGTAATTCGGCAGTGGCACACGACAGTGCGTTTCTGTGTCTCCTGTTTTTGGAGGCGCCGAGAGTCGCGGATCATATGTTTACCTCGGCGACCGGTGCATTGACCTGCGTCTCAGTAAGAGTAAGCATTGTAAACAAATGCGAGAGTGAATCTCGCCGAAGATCGGAGCAGGCTTTGCCTGTTAGAAAGAGGACGGAGCTTGACCCCTCTGCACTTCCCCCAGAATCGCTAAAACGAACACATCTCGTCGAGCTATTTTGCGAGTTTCTAACATGCCTGTGCTTGCTGTGCTGCCTGTGCTTGCTGCCTGTGCTTGCTGTGCTGCCTGTGCTTGCTGCCTGTGCTTGCTCTGCTGCCTGTGCTTGCTGCCTGTGCTTGCTGTGCTGCCTGTGCTTGCTGCCTGTGCTTGCTGTGCTGCCTGTGCTTGCTGCGCTGCCTGTGCTTGCTGTGCTGCCTGTGCTTGCTGCCTGTGCTTGCTGTGCTGCATGTGCTTGCTGCGCTGCCTGTGCTTGCTGTGCTGCATGTGCTTGCTGCGCTGCCTGTGCTTGCTGTGCTGCCTGTGCTTGCTGCCTGTGCTTGCTATGCTGCCTGTGCAAGCTGCCTGTGCTGCCTGTGCTTGCTGTGCTGCCTGTGCTTGCTGCCTGTGCTTGCTGTGCTGCCTGTGCTTGCTGCCTGTGCTTGCTGTGCTGCCCGTGCTTGCTGCCTGCGCTTGCTGTGCTGCCTGTGCTTGTTGCTGTGGTGCCTGTGCTTGCTGCCTGTGCTTGCTGTGCTGCCTGTGCTTGTTGCTGTGCTGCCTGTGCTTGCTGCCTGTGCTTGCTGTGCTTGCTATGCTGCCTGTGCTGCCTGTGCTTGCTGTGCTGCCTGTGCTTGCTGTGCTGCCTGTGCTTGCTGCCTGTGCTTGCTGTGCTGCCTGTGCTTGCTGCCTGTGCTTGCTGTGCTTGCTGCCAGTGCTTGCTGTGCTGCCTGTGCTTGCTGCCTGTGCTTGCTGTGCTGCCTGTGCTTGCTGCCTGTGCTTGCTGTGCTGCCTGTGCTTGCTGCCTGTGCTTGCTGCCTGTGCTTGCTGTGCTGCCTGTGCTTGCTGCCTGTGCTTGCTGTGCTGCCTGTGCTTGCTGCCTGTGCTTGCTGTGCTTGCTATGCTGCCTGTGCAAGCTGCCTGTGCTTGCTGTGCTGCCTGTGCTCGCTGCCTGTGCTTGCTGTGCTGCCTGTGCTTGCTGCCTGTGCTTGCTGTGCTGCCTGTGCTTGCTGCCTGTGCAAGCTGCCTGTGCTTGCTGTGCTGCCTGTGCTTGCCTTGCTGCCTGTGCTTGCTGCCTGTGCTTGCTGTGCTGCCTGTGCTGCCTGTGCTTGCTGCCTGTGCTTGCTGTGCTGCCTGTGCTGCCTGTGCTTGCTGTCTGTGCTTGCTGTGCTGCCTGTGCTTGCTGCCTGTGCTATGCTGCCTGTGCTTGTTGTGCTCCGTGTGCTTCCTGTGCTGCCTGTGCTTGCTGCCTGTGCTTGCTGTGCTGCCTCTTAGCGATGCTTTTGATTTCGCCCATAACACGCGGTAATTCGGCAGTGGCACACGACAGTGCGTTTCTGTGTCTCCTGTTTTTGGAGGCGCCGAGAGTCGCGGATCATATGTTTACCTCGGCGACCGGTGCATTGACCTGCGTCTCAGTAAGAGTAAGCATTGTAAACAAATGCGAGAGTGAATCTCGCCGAAGATCGGAGCAGGCTTTGCCTGTTGGAAAGAGGACGGAGCTTGACCCCTCTGCACTTACCCCAGAATCGCTAAAACGAACACATCTCGTCGAGCTATTTTGCGGGTTTCTAACATGCCTGTGCTTGCTGTGCTGCCTGTGCTTGGTGCCTGTGCTTGCTGTGCTGCCTGTGCTTGCTGCCTGTGCTTGCTGTGCTGCCTGTGCTTGCTGCCTGTGCTTGCTGTGCTGCCTGTGCTTGCTGCCTGTGCAAGCTGCCTGTGCTTGCTGTGCTGCCTGTGCTTGCCTTGCTGCCTGTGCTTGCTGCCTGTGCTTGCTGTGCTGCCTGTGCTGCCTGTGCTTGCTGCCTGTGCTTGCTGTGCTGCCTGTGCTGCCTGTGCTTGCTGTCTGTGCTTGCTGTGCTGCCTGTGCTTGCTGCCTGTGCTATGCTGCCTGTGCTTGTTGTGCTCCGTGTGCTTCCTGTGCTGCCTGTGCTTGCTGCCTGTGCTTGCTGTGCTGCCTCTTAGCGATGCTTTTGATTTCGCCCATAACACGCGGTAATTCGGCAGTGGCACACGACAGTGCGTTTCTGTGTCTCCTGTTTTTGGAGGCGCCGAGAGTCGCGGATCATATGTTTACCTCGGCGACCGGTGCATTGACCTGCGTCTCAGTAAGAGTAAGCATTGTAAACAAATGCGAGAGTGAATCTCGCCGAAGATCGGAGCAGGCTTTGCCTGTTGGAAAGAGGACGGAGCTTGACCCCTCTGCACTTACCCCAGAATCGCTAAAACGAACACATCTCGTCGAGCTATTTTGCGGGTTTCTAACATGCCTGTGCTTGCTGTGCTGCCTGTGCTTGGTGCCTGTGCTTGCTGTGCTGCCTGTGCTTGCTGCCTGTGCTTGCTGTGCTGCCTGTGCTTGCTGCCTGTGCTTGCTGTGCTGCCTGTGTTTGCTGCGCTGCCTGTGCTTGCTGTGCTGCCTGTGCTTGCTGCCTGTGCTTGCTGTGCTGCCTGTGCTTGCTGCCTGTGCTTGCTGTGCTGCCTGTGCTTGCTGCACTGCCTCTGCTTGCTGTGCTGCATGTGCTTGCTGCGCTGCCTGTGCTTGCTGTGCTGCATGTGCTTGCTGCGCTGCCTGTGCTTGCTGTGCTGCCTGTGCTTGCTGCCTGTGCTTGCTGCCTGTGCTTGCTGTGCTGCCTGTGCTTGCTGCCTGTGCTTGCTGTCCTGCCTGTGCTGCCTGTGCTTGCTGTGCTGCCTGTGCTTGGTGTGCTGCCTGTGCTGCCTGTGCTTGCAGCCTGTGCTTGCTGTACTGCCTGTGCTTGCTGCCTGTGCTTGCTGTGTTGCCTGTGCTTGCTGCCTGTGCTTGTTGTGCTGCCTGTGCTTGCTGTGCTGCCTGTGCTTGCTGCCTGTGCTTGCTGCCTGTGCTTGCTGTGCTGCTGTGCTTGCTGTGCTCCCTG
Source organism: Priocnemis perturbator (assembly GCA_963942575.1). Lineage (NCBI taxonomy): Eukaryota > Metazoa > Arthropoda > Insecta > Hymenoptera > Pompilidae > Priocnemis > Priocnemis perturbator. The sequence goes on from CAWWDK010000240.1 coordinate 25,322, forward strand.
TGCTTGCTGTGCTGCCTGTGCTTGCTGCCTGTGCTTGCTGTGCTGCCTCTTAGCGATGCATTTGATTTCGCCCATAACACGCGGTAATTCGGCAGTGGCACACGACAGTGCGTTTCTGTGTCTCCTGTTTTTGGAGGCGCCGAGAGTCGCGGATCATATGTTTACCTCGGCGACCGGTGCATTGACCTGCGTCTCAGTAAGAGTAAGCATTGTAAACAAATGCGAGAGTGAATCTCGCCGAAGATCGGAGCAGGCTTTGCCTGTTGGAAAGAGGACGGAGCTTGACCCCTCTGCAATTCCCCCAGAATCGCTAAAACGAACACATCTCGTCGAGCTATTTTGCGGGTTTCTAACATGCCTGTGCTTGCTGTGTTGCCTGTGCTTGCTGCCTGTGCTTGCTGTGCTGCCTGTGTTTGCTGCGCTGCCTGTGCTTGCTGTGCTGCCTGTGCTTGCTGCCTGTGCTTGCTGTGCTGCCTGTGCTTGCTGCCTGTGCTTGCTGTGCTGCCTGTGCTTGCTGCCTGTGCTTGCTGTGCTGCCTGTGCTTGCTGCGCTGCCTGTGCTTGCTGCCTGTGCTTGTTGTGCTCCGTGTGCTTCCTGTGCTGCCTGTGCTTGCTGCCTGTGCTTGCTGTGCTGCCTCTTAGCGATGCATTTGATTTCGCCCATAACACGCGGTAATTCGGCAGTGGCACACGACAGTGCGTTTCTGTGTCTCCTGTTTTTGGAGGCGCCGAGAGTCGCGGATCATATGTTTACCTCGGCGACCGGTGCATTGACCTGCGTCTCAGTAAGAGTAAGCATTGTAAACAAATGCGAGAGTGAATCTCGCCGAAGATCGGAGCAGGCTTTGCCTGTTGGAAAGAGGACGGAGCTTGACCCCTCTGCACTTCCCCCAGAATCGCTAAAACGAACACATCTCGTCGAGCTATTTTGCGGATTTCTAACATGCCTGTGCTTGCTGTGCTGCCTGTGCTTGCTGCCTGTGCTTGCTGTGCTGCCTGTGCTTGCTGCCTGTGCTTGCTGTGCTGCCTGTGCTTGCTGCCTGTGCTTGCTGTGCTGCCTGTGTTTGCTGCGCTGCCTGTGCTTGCTGTGCTGCCTGTGCTTGCTGCCTGTGCTTGCTGTGCTGCCTGTGCTTGCTGCCTGTGCTTGCTGTGCTGCCTGTGCTTGCTGCCTGTGCTTGCTGCGCTGCCTGTGCTTGCTGTGCTGCCTGTGCTTGCTGCCTGTGCTTGCTGTGCTGCATGTGCTTGCTGCGCTGCCTGTGCTTGCTGTGCTGCATGTGCTTGCTGCGCTGCCTGTGCTTGCTGCCTGTGCTTGCTGCCTGTGCTTGCTGTGCTGCCTGTGCTTGCTGCCTGTGTTTGCTGTGCTGCCTGTGCTTGCTGCCTGTGCTTGCTGTGCTGCCTGTGCTTGCTGTGCTGCCTGTGTTTGCTGCCTGTGCTTGCTGTGCTGCCTGTGCTTGCTGCCTGTGCTTGCTGTCCTGCCTGTGCTGCCTGTGCTTGCTGTGCTGCCTGTGTTTGCTGCGCTGCCTGTGCTTGCTGTGCTGCCTGTGCTTGCTGCCTGTGCTTGCTGTGCTGCCTGTGCTTGCTGCCTGTGCTTGCTGTGCTGCCTGTGTTTGCTGCGCTGCCTGTGCTTGCTGTGCTGCCTGTGCTTGCTGCCTGTGCTTGCTGTGCTGCCTGTGCTTGCTGCCTGTGCTTGCTGTGCTGCCTGTGCTGCCTGTGCTGCCTGTGCTTGCTGTCTGTGCTTGCTGTGCTGCCTGTGCTTGCTGCCTGTGCTATGCTGCCTGTGCTTGATGTGCTGCCTGTGCTGCCTGTGCTTGCTGCCTGTGCTTGCTGCCTGTGCTTGCTGTGCTGCTGTGCTTGCTGTGCTGCTGTGCTTGCTGTGCTGCCTGTGCTTGCTGTGCTGCCTGTGCTTGCTGCCTGTGCTTGCTGTGCTGCATGTGCTTGCTGCCTGTGCTTGCTGTGCTTGCTATGCTGCCTGTGCAAGCTGCCTGTGCTTGCTGTGCTGCCTGTGCTTGCTGCCTGTGCTTGCTGTGCTGCCTGTGCTTGCTGTGCTGCCTGTGTTTGCTGTGCTGCCTGTGCTTGCTGTGCTGCCTGTGCTTGCTGCCTGTGCTTGCTGCGCTGCCTGTGCTTGCTGTGCTGCCTGTGCTTGCTGCCTGTGCTTGCTGTGCTGCCTGTGCTTGCTGCCTGTGCTTGCTGTGCTGCCTGTGCTTGCTGCCTGTGCTTGCTATGCTGCCTGTGCTAGCTGCCTGTGCTTGCTGTGCTGCCTGTGCTTGCTGCCTGTGCTTGCTGTGCTGCCTGTGCTGCCTGTGCTTGCTGTCTGTGCTTGCTGTGCTGCCTGTGCTTGCTGCCTGTGCTATGCTGCCTGTGCTTGTTGTGCTGCCTGTGCTTGCTGTGCTGCCTGTGCTTGCTGCCTGTGCTTGCTGCCTGTGCTTGCTGTGCTGCCTGTGCTTGCTGCCTGTGTTTGCTGTGCTGCCTGTGCTTGCTGTGCTGCCTGTGCTTGCTGCCTGTGCTTGCTGTGCTGCCTGTGTTTGCTGCCTGTGCTTGCTGTGCTGCCTGTGCTTGCTGCCTGTGCTTGCTGCCTGTGCTTGCTGTCCTGCCTGTGCTGCCTGTGCTTGCTGTGCTGCCTGTGCTTGGTGTGCTGCCTGTGCTGCCTGTGCTTGCTGCCTGTGCTTGCTGTACTGCCTGTGCTTGCTGCCTGTGCTTGCTGTGTTGCCTGTGCTTGCTGCCTGTGCTTGCTGTGCTGCCTGTGCTTGCTGCCTGTGCTTGCTGCCTGTGCTTGCTGTGCTGCTGTGCTTGCTGTGCTGCTGTGCTTGCTGTGCTCCCTGTGCTTGCTGTGCTGCCTGTGCTTGCTGCCTGTGCTTGCTGTGCTGCCTCTTAGCGATGCATTTGATTTCGCCCATAACACTCGGTAATTCGGCAGTGGCACACGACAGTGCGTTTCTGTGTCTCCTGTTTTTGGAGGCGCCGAGAGTCGCGGATCATATGTTTACCTCGGCGACCGGTGCATTGACCTGCGTCTCAGTAAGAGTAAGCATTGTAAACAAATGCGAGAGTGAATCTCGCCGAAGATCGGAGCAGGCTTTGCCTGTTAGAAAGAGGACGGAGCTTGACCCCTCTGCACTTCCCCCAGAATCGCTAAAACGAACACATCTCGTCGAGCTATTTTGCGAGTTTCTAACATGCCTGTGCTTGCTGTGCTGCCTGTGCTTGCTGCCTGTGCTTGCTGTGCTGCCTGTGCTTGCTGCCTGTGCTTGCTGTGCTGCCTGTGCTTGCTGCCTGTGCTTGCTGTGCTGCCTGTGCTTGCTGCCTGTGCTTGCTGTGCTGCCTGTGCTTGCTGCGCTGCCTGTGCTTGCTGTGCTGCCTGTGCTTGCTGCCTGTGCTTGCTGTGCTGCATGTGCTTGCTGCGCTGCCTGTGCTTGCTGTGCTGCATGTGCTTGCTGCGCTGCCTGTGCTTGCTGTGCTGCATGTGCTTGCTGCGCTGCCTGTGCTTGCTGTGCTGCCTGTGCTTGCTGCCTGTGCTTGCTGCCTGTGCTTGCTGTGCTGCCTGTGCTTGCTGCCTGTGTTTGCTGTGCTGCCTGTGCTTGCTGTGCTGCCTGTGCTTGCTGCCTGTGCTTGCTGTGCTGCCTGTGCTTGCTGTGCTGCCTGTGTTTGCTGCCTGTGCTTGCTGTGCTGCCTGTGCTTGCTGCCTGTGCTTGCTGTCCTGCCTGTGCTGCCTGTGCTTGCTGTGCTGCCTGTGCTTGGTGTGCTGCCTGTGCTGCCTGTGCTTGCTGCCTGTGCTTGCTGTACTGCCTGTGCTTGCTGCCTGTGCTTGCTGTGTTGCCTGTGCTTGCTGCCTCTGCTTGCTGTGCTGCCTGTGCTTGCTGTGCTGCCTGTGCTTGCTGCCTGTGCTTGCTGTGCTGCCTGTGCTTGCTGCCTGTGCTTGCTGTGCTGCCTGTGCTTGCTGTGATGCCTGTGTTTGCTGCCTATGCTTGCTGTGCTGCCTGTGCTTGCTGCCTGTGCCTGCTGTGCTGCCTGTGTTTGCTGTGCTGCCTGTGTTTGCTGTGCTGCCTGTGCTTGCTGCCTGTGCTTGCTGTGCTGCCTGTGCTTGCTGTGGTGTCTGTGTTTGATGCCTGTGCTTGCTGTGTTGCCTGTGCTTGCTGCCTGTGCTTGCTGTGCTGCCTGTGCTTGCTGTGTTGCCTGTGCTTGCTGCCTGTGCTTGCTGCGCTGCCTGTGCTTGCTGTGCTGCCTGTGCTTGCTGCCTGTGCTTGCTGTGCTGCATGTGCTTGCTGCGCTGCCTGTGCTTGCTGTGCTGCATGTGCTTGCTGCGCTGCCTGTGCTTGCTGTGCTGCCTGTGCTTGCTGCCTGTGCTTGCTGCCTGTGCTTGCTGTGCTGCCTGTGCTTGCTGCCTATGTTTGCTGTGCTGCCTGTGCTTGCTGCCTGTGCTGCCTGTGCTTGCTGTGCTGCCTGTGTTTGCTGCCTGTGCTTGCTGCCTGTGCTTGCTGTCCTGCCTGTGCTGCCTGTGCTTGCTGTGCTGCCTGTGTTTGCTGCGCTGCCTGTGCTTGCTGTGCTGCCTGTGCTTGCTGCCTGTGCTTGTTGTACTGCCTGTGCTTGCTGCCTGTGCTTGCTGTGCTGCCTGTGTTTGCTGTGCTGCCTGTGCTTGCTGTGCTGCCTGTGCTTGCTGCCTGTGCTTGCTGCCTGTGCTTGCTGTGATGCCTGTGCTTGCTGCCTGTGCTTGCTGTGCTGCCTGTGCTTGCTGCCTGTGTTTTCTGTGCTGCCTGTGCTTGCTGCCTGTGCTTGCTGTGCTGCCTGTGTTTGCTGTGCTGCCTGTGCTTGCTGTGCTGCCTTTGCTTGGTGTGCTGCCTGTGCTGCCTGTGCTTGCTGCCTGTGCTTGCTGTACTGCCTGTGCTTGCTGTGCTGCCTGTTAGCGATGCATTTCATTTCGCCCATAACACGCGGTAATTCGACAGTGGCATACGACAGTGTGTTGCTGTGTCACCTGTTTTTGGAGGCGCCGAGAGTCGCGGATCATATGTTTACCTCGGCGGCCGATGCATTGACCTGCGTCTCAGTAAGAGTAAGCATTGTAAACAAATGCGAGAGTGAATCTCGCCCAAGATCGGAGCAGGCTTTGCCTGTTGGAAAGAGGACGGAGCTTGACCCCTCTGCATTTCCCCCAGAATCGCTAAAACGAACACATCTCGTCGAGCTATTTTGCAGGTTTCTGACATGGCTTTGCTTGCTGCCTGTGCTTGCTGTACTGCCTGTGCTTGCTGCCTGTGCTTGCTGTGTTGCCTGTGCTTGCTGTGCTGCCTGTGCTTGCTGTGCTGCCTGTGCTTGCTGCCTGTGCTTGCTGCCTGTGCTTGCTGTGATGCCTGTGGTTGCTGCCTGTGCTTGCTGTGCTGCCTGTGCTTGCTGCCTGTGTTTGCTGTGCTGCCTGTGCTTGCTGTGCTGCCTGTGTTTGCTGTGCTGCCTGTGCTTGCTGTGTTGCCTGTGCTTGCTGCCTGTGCTTGCTGTGCTGCCTGTGCTGCCTGTGTTTGCTGCCTATGCTTGCTGTGCTGCCTGTGCTTGCTGTGCTGCCTGTGTTTGCTGTGCTGCCTGTGCTTGCTGCCTGTGCTTGCTGTGCTGCCTGTGCTTGCTGCCTGTGCTTGCTGTACTTGCTGTACTGCCTGTGCTTGCTGTGCTGCCTGTGCTTGCTGTGCTGCCTGTGTTTGCTGCCTATGCTTGCTGTGCTGCCTGTGCTTGCTGCCTGTGTTTGCTGTGCTGCCTGTGCATGCTGCCTATGCTTGCTGTGCTGCCTGTGCTTGCTGTGCTGCCTGTGCTTGCTGCCTGTGCTTGCTGTGCTGCCTGTGCTTGCTGCCTGTGCTTGCTGTGCTGCCTGTGCTTGCTGCCTGTGCTTGCTGTGCTGCCTGTGCTTGCTGCGCTGCCTGTGCTTGCTGTGCTGCCTGTGCTTGCTGCCTGTGCTTGCTGTGCTGCATGTGCTTGCTGCGCTGCCTGTGCTTGCTGTGCTGCATGTGCTTGCTGCGCTGCCTGTGCTTGCTGTGCTGCATGTGCTTGCTGCGCTGCCTGTGCTTGCTGTGCTGCCTGTGCTTGCTGCCTGTGCTTGCTGCCTGTGCTTGCTGTGCTGCCTGTGCTTGCTGCCTGTGTTTGCTGTGCTGCCTGTGCTTGCTGTGCTGCCTGGGCTTGCTGCCTGTGCTTGCTGTGCTGCCTGTGCTTGCTGTGCTGCCTGTGTTTGCTGCCTGTGCTTGCTGTGCTGCCTGTGCTTGCTGCCTGTGCTTGCTGTCCTGCCTGTGCTGCCTGTGCTTGCTGTGCTGCCTGTGCTTGGTGTGCTGCCTGTGCTGCCTGTGCTTGGTGTGCTGCCTGTGCTGCCTGTGCTTGCTGCCTGTGCTTGCTGTACTGCCTGTGCTTGCTGCCTGTGCTTGCTGTGTTGCCTGTGCTTGCTGCCTCTGCTTGCTGTGCTGCCTGTGCTTGCTGTGCTGCCTGTGCTTGCTGCCTGTGCTTGCTGTGCTGCCTGTGCTTGCTGCCTGTGCTTGCTGTGCTGCCTGTGCTTGCTGTGATGCCTGTGTTTGCTGCCTATGCTTGCTGTGCTGCCTGTGCTTGCTGCCTGTGCCTGCTGTGCTGCCTGTGTTTGCTGTGCTGCCTGTGCTTGCTGTGCTGCCTGTGCTTGCTGCCTGTGCTTGCTGTGCTGCCTGTGCTTGCTGTGGTGTCTGTGTTTGATGCCTGTGCTTGCTGTGTTGCCTGTGCTTGCTGCCTGTGCTTGCTGTGCTGCCTGTGCTTGCTGTGTTGCCTGTGCTTGCTGCCTGTGCTTGCTGCGCTGCCTGTGCTTGCTGTGCTGCCTGTGCTTGCTGCCTATGCTTGCTGTGCTGCATGTGCTTGCTGCGCTGCCTGTGCTTGCTGTGCTGCATGTGCTTGCTGCGCTGCCTGTGCTTGCTGTGCTGCCTGTGCTTGCTGCCTGTGCTTGCTGCCTGTGCTTGCTGTGCTGCCTGTGCTTGCTGCCTGTGCTTGCTGCCTGTGCTTGCTGTGCTGCCTGTGCTTGCTGCCTATGTTTGCTGTGCTGCCTGTGCTTGCTGCCTGTGCTTGCTGTGCTGCCTGTGCTTGCTGTGCTGCCTGTGTTTGCTGCCTGTGCTTGCTGTGCTGCCTGTGCTTGCTGCCTGTGCTTGCTGTCCTGCCTGTGCTGCCTGTGCTTGCTGTGCTGCCTGTGTTTGCTGCGCTGCCTGTGCTTGCTGTGCTGCCTGTGCTTGCTGCCTGTGCTTGCTGTACTGCCTGTGCTTGCTGCCTGTGCTTGCTGTGCTGCCTGTGTTTGCTGTGCTGCCTGTGCTTGCTGTGCTGCCTGTGCTTGCTGCCTGTGCTTGCTGCCTGTGCTTGCTGTGATGCCTGTGCTTGCTGCCTGTGCTTGCTGTGCTGCCTGTGCTTGCTGCCTGTGTTTGCTGTGCTGCCTGTGCTTGCTGCCTGTGCTTGCTGTGCTGCCTGTGTTTGCTGTGCTGCCTGTGCTTGCTGTGCTGCCTTTGCTTGGTGTGCTGCCTGTGCTGCCTGTGCTTGCTGCCTGTGCTTGCTGTACTGCCTGTGCTTGCTGTGCTGCCTGTTAGCGATGCATTTCATTTCGCCCATAACACGCGGTAATTCGACAGTGGCATACGACAGTGTGTTGCTGTGTCACCTGTTTTTGGAGGCGCCGAGAGTCGCGGATCATATGTTTACCTCGGCGGCCGATGCATTGACCTGCGTCTCAGTAAGAGTAAGCATTGTAAACAAATGCGAGAGTGAATCTCGCCCAAGATCGGAGCAGGCTTTGCCTGTTGGAAAGAGGACGGAGCTTGACCCCTCTGCATTTCCCCCAGAATCGCTAAAACGAACACATCTCGTCGAGCTATTTTGCAGGTTTCTGACATGGCTTTGCTTGCTGCCTGTGCTTGCTGTACTGCCTGTGCTTGCTGCCTGTGCTTGCTGTGCTGCCTGTGCTTGCTGTGCTGCCTGTGCTTGCTGTGCTGCCTGTGCTTGCTGCCTGTGCTTGCTGCCTGTGCTTGCTGTGATGCCTGTGGTTGCTGCCTGTGCTTGCTGTGCTGCCTGTGCTTGCTGCCTGTGTTTGCTGTGCTGCCTGTGCTTGCTGTGCTGCCTGTGTTTGCTGTGCTGCCTGTGCTTGCTGTGTTGCCTGTGCTTGCTGCCTGTGCTTGCTGTGCTGCCTGTGCTGCCTGTGTTTGCTGCCTATGCTTGCTGTGCTGCCTGTGCTTGCTGTGCTGCCTGTGTTTGCTGTGCTGCCTGTGCTTGCTGCCTGTGCTTGCTGTGCTGCCTGTGCTTGCTGCCTGTGCTTGCTGTACTTGCTGTACTGCCTGTGCTTGCTGTGCTGCCTGTGCTTGCTGTGCTGCCTGTGTTTGCTGCCTATGCTTGCTGTGCTGCCTGTGCTTGCTGCCTGTGTTTGCTGTGCTGCCTGTGCATGCTGCCTATGCTTGCTGTGCTGCCTGTGCTTGCTGTGCTGCCTGTGTTTGCTGCCTGTGCTCGCTGCCTGTGCTTGCTGCCTGTGCTTGCTGTGCTGCCTGTGCTTGCTGTGCTGCCTGTGCTTGCTGCCTGTGCTTGCTGCCTGTGCTTGCTGTGCTGCCTGTGCTTGCTGCCTGTGTTTGCTGTGCTGCCTGTGTTTGCTGCCTGTGCTCGCTGTCTGTGCTTGCTGCCTGTGCTTGCTGTGCTGCCTGTGTTTGCTGTGCTGCCTGTGCTTGCTGTGCTGCCTGTGCTTGCTGCCTGTGCTTGCTGCCTGTGCTTGCTGTGCTGCCTGTGCTTGCTGCCTGTGTTTGCTGTGCTGCCTGTGCTTGCTGTGCTGCCTGTGTTTGCTGTGCTGCCTGTGCTTGCTGTGCTGCCTGTGCTTGCTGCCTGTGCTTGTTGTGCTGCCTGTGTTTGCTGTGCTGCCTGTGCTTGCTGCCTGTGCTGTGCTGCCTGTGTTTGCTGTGCTGCCTGTGCTGCCTGTGCTTGCTGCCTGTGCTTGCTGCCTGTGCTTGCTGTGCTGCCTGTGTTTGCTGTGCTGCCTGTGCTTGCTGTGCTGCCTGTGCTGCCTGTGCTTGCTGCCTGTGCTTGCTGTGCTGCCTGTGTGTATCTCGGCCATTTCTCAACGGATTCATGCGAATCTAGTGTGATAGGCGTTTTTAGCGACTAAAACAGACTGGAACCACGTTTTCGACGCGAAACACTCCCGGATGTCCGAGATACGAGAGTTCTTTTTCTCAACGGATTCGTGCGAATCAAGTGTCATACGCGTTTTTAGCGTCTAAAACAGACGGGGACTACGTTTTCGGCGCGAAACACTCGCGGATGGCCGAGATACGAGAGTTCTTGAACGAATTGAACGAATTCATCGTCCGGAAGTGTAACACGGCGTATCTCGGCCATTTCTCAACGGATTCGTGCGAATCAAGTGTCATTCGCGTTTTTAGCGTCTAAAACAGACGGGGACCACGTTTTCGACGCGAAATACTCGCGGATGTCCGAGATACGAGAGTTCTTGAACGAATTGAACGAAACGCGGTGCATCGTGCGGTTCGCTTGCAAAATGTGAGAACTAGCAAGATTTCATCGTCCGGAAGTGTAACACGGCGTATCGCGGCCATTTCTCAACGGATTGGTGCGAATCAAGTGTCATCCGCGTTTTTAGCGTCTAAAACAGACGGGTACCACGTTTTCGACGCGAAACACTCGCGGATGTCCGAGATACGAGAGTTCTTGAACGAATTGAACGAAACGCGGTGCATTGGTGCGTTTCGCTTGCAAAACGTGAGAACTAGCAAGATTTCATCGTCCGGAAGTGTAACACGACGTATCTCGGCCATTTCTCAACGGATTGGTGCGAATCAAGTGTCGTCCGCGTTTTTAGCGTCTAAAACAGACGGGGACCACGTTTTCGACGCGAAACACTCGCGGATGTCCGAGATACGAGAGTTCTTGAACGAATTGAATGAATTCATCGTCCGGAAGTGCAACACGGCGTATCTCGGCCATTTCTCACCGGATTCGTGCAAATCAAGTGTCATACGCGTTTTTAGCGTCTAAAACGCACGGGGACCACGTTTTCGACGCGAAACATTCGCGGATGTCCGAGATACGAGAGTTCTTGAATCAATTGAACGAATTCATCGTCCGGAAATGTAACACGGCGTATCTCGGCCATTTCTCAACGTATTCGTGCGAATCAAGTGTCATACGCGTTTTTAGCGTCTAAAACAGACGGGGACTACGTTTTCGGCGCGAAACACTGGCGGATGTCCGAGATACGAGAGTTCTCGGACGAATTGAACGAATTCATCGTCCGGAAGTGTAACACGGCGTATCTCGGCCATTTCTCAACGGATTCGTGCGAATCAAGTGTCATACGCGTTTTTAGCGTCTAAAACAGACGGGAACCAAGTTTTCGACGCGAAACAATCGCGGATGTCCGAAATACGAGAGTTCTTGAACGAATTGAACGAATTCATCGTCCGGAAGTGCAACACGGCGTATCTCGGCCATTTCTCAACGGATTCGTGCGAATCAAGTGTCATACGCGTTTTTAGCGTCTAAAACAGACGGGGACCACGTTTTCGACGCGAAACACTCGCGGATGTCCGAGATACGAGAGTTCTTGAACGAATTGAACGAATTCATCGTCCGGAAGTGTAACACGGCGTATCTCGGCCATTTCTCAACGGATTCGTGCGAATCAAGTGTCATACGCGTTTTTAGCGTCTAAAACGGACGGGGACCGCGTTTTCGACGCGAAACACTCGCGGATGTCCGACATACGAGAGTTCTTGAATCAATTGAACGAATTCATCGTCCGGAAATGTAACACGGCGTATCTCGGCCATTTCTCAACGTATTCGTGCGAATCAAGTGTCATACGCGTTTTTAGCGTCTAAAACAGACGGGGACTACGTTTTCGGCGCGAAACACTCGCGGATGTCCGAGATACGAGAGTTCTCGGACGAATTGAACGAATTCATCGTCCGGAAGTGTAACACGGCGTATCTCGGCCATTTCTCAACGGATTCGTGCGAATCAAGTGTCATACGCGTTTTTAGCGTCTAAAACAGACGGGAACCAAGTTTTCGACGCGAAACAATCGCGGATGTCCGAGATACGAGAGTTCTTGAACGAATTGAACGAATTCATCGTCCGGAAGTGCAACACGGCGTATGTCGGCCATTTCTCAACGGATTCGTGCGAATCAAGTGTCATACGCGTTTTTAGCGTCTAAAACAGACGGGGACCACGTTTTCGACGCGAAACACTCGCGGATGTCCGAGATACGAGAGTTCTTGAACGAATTGAAAGAATTCATCGTCCGGAAGTGTAACACGGCGTATCTCGGCCATTTCTCAACGGATTCGTACGAATCAAGTGTCATACGCGTTTTTAGCGTCTAAAACGGACGGGGACCGCGTTTTCGACGCGAAATACTCGCGGATGTCCGAGATACGAGAGTTCTTGAACGAATTGAACGAAACGCGGTTCATCGTGCTTTAAACTTGCAAAACGTGAGAACTAGCAAAATTTCATCGTCCGGAAGTGTAACACGGCGTATCTCGGCCATTTCTAAACGGATTCGTGCGAATCAAGTGTCATGCGCGTTTTTAGCGTCTAAAACAGACGGGGAACACGTTTTCGACGCGAAACACTCCCGGATGTCCGAGATACGAGAGTTCTTGAACGAATTGAACGAAACGTGGTGCATCGTGCGTTTGGCTTGCAAAACGTGAGAACTAGCAAGATTTCATCGTCCGGAAGTGTACGACGGCCTATCTCGGCCATTTCTCAACGGATTCGTGCGAATCGAGTGTCATACGCGTTTTTAGCGTCTAAAACAGACGGGGACCACGTTTTCGACGCGAAACACTCGCGGATGTCCGAGATACGAGAGTTCTTGAACGAATTGAACGAAACGCGGTGCATCGTGCGTTTCGCTTGCGAAACGTGAGAACTAGCAAGATTTCATCTCCGGAAGTGTAACACGGCGTAACTCGGCCATTTCTCAACGGATTCGTGCGAATCAAGTGTCATACGCGTTTATAGCGTCTAAAACAGACGGGGACTACGTTTTCGACGCGAAACACTCGCGGATGTCCGAGATACGAAAGTTCTTCAACGAATTGAACGAATTCATCGTCCGGAAGTGTAACACGGCGTATCTCGGCCATTTCTCAACGGATTCGTGCGAATCAAGTGTCATACGCGTCTTTATTGTCTAAAACAGACGGGGACCACGTTTTTGACGCGAAACACTCGCGGATGTCCGAGATGCGAGAGTTCTTGAACGAATTGAGCGAAACGCGGTGCATCGTGCGTTTCGCTTGCAAAACGTGAGAACTAGCAAGATTTCATCGTCCGGAAGTGTAACACGGCGTATCTCGGCCATTTCTCAACGGATTCGTGCGAATAAACGGTCATACGCGTTTTTAGCGTCTAAAACAGACGGGGACGACGTTTTCGACGCGAAACACTCGCGGATGTCCGAGATACGAAAGTTCTTGAACGAATTGAACGAATTCATCGTCCGGAAGTGTAACACGGCGTATCTCGGCCATTTCTACACGGATTCGTGCGAATCAATTGTCATACGCGTTTTTAGCGTCTAAAACAGACGGGGACGACGTTTTCGACGCGAAACACTCGCGGATGTCCGAGATACGAAAGTTCTTGAACGAATTGAACGAATTCATCGTCCGGAAGTGTAACACGGCGTATCTCGGCCATTTCTCAACGGATTCGTGCGAATCAAGTGTCATACGCGTTTTTAGCGTCTAAAACAGACGGGGACCACGTTTTCGACGCGAAACACTCGCGGATGTCCGAGATACGAGAGTTCTTGAACGAATTGAACGAAACGCAATGCATCGTGTGTTTCGCTTGCAAAACGTGAGATCTATCAAGATTTCATCGTCCGGAAGTGTAACACGGCGTATCTCGGCCATTTCTCCACGGATTCGTGCGAATCAATTGACATACGCGTTTATAGCGTCTAAAACAGACGGGGACCACGTTTTCAACGCGATACACTCGCGGATGTCCGAGATACGAGAGTTCTCGAACGAATTGAACGAAACGCGGTGCATCGTGCGTTTCGCTTGCAAAACGTGAGAACTAGCAAGATTTCATCGTCCGGAAGTGTAACACGGCGTATCTCGGCCATTTCTCAACGGATTCGTGCGAATCAACGGTCATACGCGTTTTTAGCGTCTAAAACAGACGGCGACCACGTCTTCGACGCGAAACACTCGCGGATGTCCGAGATACGAGAGTTCTTGAACGAATTGAACGTTTTCATCGTCCGGAAGTGTAACACGGCGTATCTCGGCCATTTCTCAACGGATTCGTGCGAATCAAGTGTCATACGCGTTTTTAGCGTCTAAAACAGACGGGGACCACGATTTCGACGCGAAACACCCGCGGATGTCCGAGATACGAGAGTTCTTGAACGAATTGAACGAATTCATCGTCCGGAAGTGTAACACGGCGTATCTCGGCCATTTCTCAACGTATTCGTGCGAATCAAGTGTCATACGCGTTTTTAGCGTCTAAAACAGACGGGGACCACGTTTTCGACGCGAACCACTCGCGGATGTCCGAGATACGAGAGTTCTTGAACGAATTGTACGAAACGCGGTGCATCGTGCGTTTCGCTTGCAAAACGTGAGAACTAGCAAGATTTCATCGTCCGGAAGTGTAACACGGCGTATGTCGGCCATTTCTCAACGGATTGGTGCGAATCAAGTGTCATCCGCGTTTTTAGCGTCTAAAACAGACGGGGACGACGTTTTCGACGCGAAACACTCGCGGATGTCCGAAATACGAGAGTTCTCGGACGAATTGAACGAATTCATCGTCCGGAAGTGTACCACGGCCTATCTCGGCCATTTCTCAACGGATTCGTGCGAATCAAGTGTCATGCGCGTTTTTAGCGTCTAAAACAGACGGGGACAACGTTTTCGACGCGAAACACTCGCGGATGTCCGAGATACGAGAGTTCTTGAACGAATTGAACGAAACGCGGTGCATTGGTGCGTTTCGCTTGCAAAACGTGAGAACTAGCAACATTTCATCGTCCGGAAGTGTAACACGGCGTATGTCGGCCATTTCTCAACGGATTGGTGCGAATCAAGTGTCATCCGCGTTTTTAGCGTCTAAAACAGACGGGGGACGACGTTTTCGACGCGAAACACTCGCGGATGTCCGAAATACGAGAGTTCTCGGACGAATTGAACGAATTCATCGTCCGGAAGTGTAACACGGCGTATCTCGGCCATTTCTCAACGGATTCGTGCGAATCAAGTGTCATACGTGTTTTTAGCGTCTAAAACAGACGGGGACCACGTTTTCGACGCAAAACACTCGCGGATGTCCGAGATACGAGAGTTCTTGAACGAATTGAACGAAACGCGGTGCATCGTGCCTTTCGCTTGCAAAACGTGAGAACTAGCAAGATTTCATCGTCCGGAAGTGTAACACGGCGTATCTCGGCCATTTCTCAACGGATTCGTGCGAATCAAGTGTCATACGCGTTTTTAGCGTCTAAAACAGACGGGGACCACGTTTTCGACGCAAAACACTCGCGGAGGTCCGAGATACGAGAGTTCTTGAACGAATTGAACGAAACGCGGTGTATCGTGCCTTTCGCTTGCAAAACGTGAGAACTAGCAAGATTTCATCGTCCGGAAGTGTAACACGGCGTATCTCGGCCATTTCTCAACGGATTCGTGCGAATAAAGTGTCATACGCGTTTTTAGCGTCTAAAACAGACGGGGACCACGTTTTCGACGCGAAACACTCGCGGATGTCCGAGATACGAGAGTTCTTGAACGAATTGAACGAAACGCGGTGCATCGTGCGTTTCGCTTGCAAAACGTGAGAACTAGCAAGATTTCATCTCCGGAAGTGTAACACGGCGTATCTCGGCCATTTGTCAACGGATTCGTGCGAATCAAGTGTCATACGCGTTTTTAGCGTCTAAAACAGACGGGGACCACGATTTCGACGCGAAACACTCGCGGGTGTCCGAGATACGAGAGTTCTTGAACGAATTGAACGAAACGCGGTGCATCTTGCGTTTCGCTTGCAAAACGTGAGAACTAGCAAGTTTTCATCGTCCGGAAGTGTAACACGGCGTATCTCGGCCATTTCACTACGGATTCGTGCGAATCAAGTGTCATACGCGTTTTTGGCGTCTAAAACAGACGGGGACCACGTTTTCGACGCGAAACACTCGCGGATGTCCGAGATACGAGAGTTCGTGAACGAATTGAACGAATTCATCGTCCGGAAATGTAACACGGCGTATCTCGGCCATTTCTCAACGGATTCGTGCGAATCAAGTGTCATACGCGTTTTCAGCGTCTAAAACAGACGGGGACCACGTTTTGGAAACAAAACACTCGCGGATGTCCGAGATACGAAGTTCTTGAACGAATTGGACGAAACGCGGTGCATCGTGCGTTTCGCTTGCAAAACGTGAGAACTAGCAAGATTTCATCGTTTCTCAAGTGTAACACGGCGTATCTCGGCCATTTCTCAACGGATTCGTGCGAATCAAGTGTCATACGCGTTTTTAGCGTCTAAAACACACGGGGACCGCGTTTTCGACGCGAAATACTCGCGGATGTCCGAGATACGAGAGTTCTTGAACGAATTGAACGAAACGCGGTGCATCGTGCGTTTCGCTTGCAAATCGTGAGAACTAGCAAAATTTCATCGTCCGGAAGTGTAACACGGCGTATCTCGGCCATTTCTCAACGTATTCGTGCGAATCAAGTGTCATACGCGTTTTTAGAGTCTAAAACAGACGGGGACCACGTTTTCGACGCGAAACACTCGCGGATGTCCGAGATACGAGAGCTCTTGAACGAATTGAACGAAACCCGGTGCATCGTGCGTTTCGCTTGCAAAACGTGAGAACTAGCAAGATTTCATCTCCGGAAGTGTAACACGGCGTATCTCGGCCATTTCTCAACGGATTCGTGCGAATCAAGTGTCATACACGTTTTTAGCGTCTAAAACAGACGGGGACCACGTTTTCGACGCGAAACACTCGCGGATGTCCGAGATACGAGAGTTCTTGAACGAATTGAACGAAACGCGGTGCATCGTGCGTTTCGCTTGCAAATCGTGAGAACTAGCAAAATTTCATCGTCCGGAAGTGTAACACGGCGTATCTCGGCCATTTCTCAACGTATTCGTGCGAATCAAGTGTCATACGCGTTTTTAGCGTCTAAAACAGACGGGGACCACGTTTTCGACGCGAACCACTCGCGGATGTCCGAGATACGAGAGTTCTTGAACGAATTGTACGAAACGCGGTGCATCGTGCGTTTCGCTTGCAAAACGTGAGAACTAGCAAGATTTCATCTCCGGAAGTGTAACACGGCGTATCTCGGCCATTTCTCAACGGATTCGTACGAATCAAGTGTCATACGCGTTTTTAGCGTCTAAAACAGACGGGGACCATGTTTTCGACACGAAACACTCGCGGATGTCCGAGATACGAGAGTTCTTCAACGAATTGAACGAATTCATCGTCCGGAAGTGTAACACGGCGTATCTCGGCCATTTCTCAACGGATTCGGGCGAATCAAGTGTCATACGCGTCTTTACCGTCTAAAACAGACGGAGACCACGTTTTCGACGCGAAACACTCGCGGATATCCGAGATACGAGAGTTCTTGAACAAATTGAACGAATTCATCGTCCGGAAGTGCAACACGGCGTGTCTCGGCCATTTCTCAACGGATTCGTGCGAATCAAGTGTCATACGCGTTTTTAGCGTCTAAAACAGACGGGGACCACGTTTTCGCCGCGAAACACTCGCGGATGTCCGAGATACGAGAGTTCTTGAACGAATTGAACGTTTTCATCGTCCGGAAGTGTAACACGGCGTATCTCGGCCATTTCTCAACGGATTCGTGCGAATCAAGTGTCATACACGTTTTTAGCGTCTAAAACAGACGGGGACCACGTTTTCGACGCGAAACACTCGCCGATGTCCGAGATACGAGAGTTCTTGAACGAATTGAACGAAACGCGGTGCATCGTGCGTTTCGCTTGCAAATCGTGAGAACTAGCAAAATTTCATCGTCCGGAAGTGTAACACGGCGTATCTCGGCCATTTCTCAACGTATTCGTGCGAATCAAGTGTCATACGCGTTTTTAGAGTCTAAAACAGACGGGGACCACGTTTTCGACGCGAAACACTCGCGGATGTCCGAGATACGAGAGCTCTTGAACGAATTGAACGAAACCCGGTGCATCGTGCGTTTCGCTTGCAAAACGTGAGAACTAGCAAGATTTCATCTCCGGAAGTGTAACACGGCGTATCTCGGCCATTTCTCAACGGATTCGTGCGAATCAAGTGTCATACGCGTTTTTAGCGTCTAAAACAGACGGGGACCATGTTTTCGACACGAAACACTCGCGGATGTCCGAGATACGAGAGTTCTTGAACGAATTGAACGAATTCATCGTCCGGAAGTGTAACACGGCGTATCTCGGCCATTTCTCAACGAATTCGTGGGAATCAAGTGTCATACGTGTCTTTAGCGTCTAAAACAGACGGGGACCACGTTTTCGACGCGAAACACTCGCGGATGTCCGAGATACGAGAGCTCTTGAACGAATTGAACGAAACCCGGTGCATCGTGCGTTTCGCTTGCAAAACGTGAGAACTAGCAAGATTTCATCTCCGGAAGTGTAACACGGCGTATCTCGGCCATTTCTCAACGGATTCGTGCGAATCAAGTGTCATACACGTTTTTAGCGTCTAAAACAGACGGGGACCACGTTTTCGACGCGAAACACTCGCGGATGTCCGAGATACGAGAGTTCTTGAACGAATTGAACGAAACGCGGTGCATCGTGCGTTTCGCTTGCAAAACGTGAGAACTAGCAAGATTTCATCTCCGGATGTGTAACACGGCGTATCTCGGCCATTTGTCAACGGATTCGTGCGAATCAAGTGTCATACGCGTTTTTAGCGTCTAAAACAGACGGGGACCACGATTTCGACGCGAAACACTCGCGGGTGTCCGAGATACGAGAGTTCTTGAACGAATTGAACGAAACGCGGTGCATCTTGCGTTTCGCTTGCAAAACGTGAGAACTAGCAAGTTTTCATCGTCCGGAAGTGTAACACGGCGTATCTCGGCCATTTCACTACGGATTCGTGCGAATCAAGTGTCATACGCGTTTTTGGCGTCTAAAACAGACGGGGACCACGTTTTCGACGCGAAACACTCGCGGATGTCCGAGATACGAGAGTTCGTGAACGAATTGAACGAATTCATCGTCCGGAAATGTAACACGGCGTATCTCGGCCATTTCTCAACGGATTCGTGCGAATCAAGTGTCATACGCGTTTTCAGCGTCTAAAACAGACGGGGACCGCGTTTTGGAAACAAAACACTCGCGGATGTCCGAGATACGAAGTTCTTGAACGAATTGGACGAAACGCGGTGCATCGTGCGTTTCGCTTGCAAAACGTGAGAACTAGCAAGATTTCATCGTTTCTCAAGTGTAACACGGCGTATCTCGGCCATTTCTCAACGGATTCGTGCGAATCAAGTGTCATACGCGTTTTTAGCGTCTAAAACAGACGGGGACCACGTTTTCGACGCGAACCACTCGCGGATGTCCGAGATACGAGAGTTCTTGAACGAATTGTACGAAACGCGGTGCATCGTGCGTTTCGCTTGCAAAACGTGAGAACTAGCAAGATTTCATCTCCGGAAGTGTAACACGGCGTATCTCGGCCATTTCTCAACGGATTCGTACGAATCAAGTGTCATACGCGTTTTTAGCGTCTAAAACAGACGGGGACCATGTTTTCGACACGAAACACTCGCGGATGTCCGAGATACGAGAGTTCTTCAACGAATTGAACGAATTCATCGTCCGGAAGTGTAACACGGCGTATCTCGGCCATTTCTCAACGGATTCGGGCGAATCAAGTGTCATACGCGTCTTTACCGTCTAAAACAGACGGAGACCACGTTTTCGACGCGAAACACTCGCGGATATCCGAGATACGAGAGTTCTTGAACAAATTGAACGAATTCATCGTCCGGAAGTGCAACACGGCGTGTCTCGGCCATTTCTCAACGGATTCGTGCGAATCAAGTGTCATACGCGTTTTTAGCGTCTAAAACAGACGGGGACCACGTTTTCGCCGCGAAACACTCGCGGATGTCCGAGATACGAGAGTTCTTGAACGAATTGAACGTTTTCATCGTCCGGAAGTGTAACACGGCGTATCTCGGCCATTTCTCAACGGATTCGTGCGAATCAAGTGTCATACACGTTTTTAGCGTCTAAACAGACGGGGACCACGTTTTCGACGCGAAACACTCGCCGATGTCCGAGATACGAGAGTTCTTGAACGAATTGAACGAAACGCGGTGCATCGTGCGTTTCGCTTGCAAATCGTGAGAACTAGCAAAATTTCATCGTCCGGAAGTGTAACACGGCGTATCTCGGCCATTTCTCAACGTATTCGTGCGAATCAAGTGTCATACGCGTTTTTAGAGTCTAAAACAGACGGGGACCACGTTTTCGACGCGAAACACTCGCGGATGTCCGAGATACGAGAGCTCTTGAACGAATTGAACGAAACCCGGTGCATCGTGCGTTTCGCTTGCAAAACGTGAGAACTAGCAAGATTTCATCTCCGGAAGTGTAACACGGCGTATCTCGGCCATTTCTCAACGGATTCGTGCGAATCAAGTGTCATACGCGTTTTTAGCGTCTAAAACAGACGGGGACCATGTTTTCGACACGAAACACTCGCGGATGTCCGAGATACGAGAGTTCTTGAACGAATTGAACGAATTCATCGTCCGGAAGTGTAACACGGCGTATCTCGGCCATTTCTCAACGAATTCGTGGGAATCAAGTGTCATACGTGTCTTTAGCGTCTAAAACAGACGGGGACCACGTTTTCGACGCGAAACACTCGCGGATGTCCGAGATACGAGAGCTCTTGAACGAATTGAACGAAACCCGGTGCATCGTGCGTTTCGCTTGCAAACGTGAGAACTAGCAAGATTTCATCTCCGGAAGTGTAACACGGCGTATCTCGGCCATTTCTCAACGGATTCGTGCGAATCAAGTGTCATACACGTTTTTAGCGTCTAAAACAGACGGGGACCACGTTTTCGACGCGAAACACTCGCGGATGTCCGAGATACGAGAGTTCTTGAACGAATTGAACGAAACGCGGTGCATCGTGCGTTTCGCTTGCAAAACGTGAGAACTAGCAAGATTTCATCTCCGGATGTGTAACACGGCGTATCTCGGCCATTTGTCAACGGATTCGTGCGAATCAAGTGTCATACGCGTTTTTAGCGTCTAAAACAGACGGGGACCACGATTTCGACGCGAAACACTCGCGGGTGTCCGAGATACGAGAGTTCTTGAACGAATTGAACGAAACGCGGTGCATCTTGCGTTTCGCTTGCAAAACGTGAGAACTAGCAAGTTTTCATCGTCCGGAAGTGTAACACGGCGTATCTCGGCCATTTCACTACGGATTCGTGCGAATCAAGTGTCATACGCGTTTTTGGCGTCTAAAACAGACGGGGACCACGTTTTCGACGCGAAACACTCGCGGATGTCCGAGATACGAGAGTTCGTGAACGAATTGAACGAATTCATCGTCCGGAAATGTAACACGGCGTATCTCGGCCATTTCTCAACGGATTCGTGCGAATCAAGTGTCATACGCGTTTTCAGCGTCTAAAACAGACGGGGACCGCGTTTTGGAAACAAAACACTCGCGGATGTCCGAGATACGAAGTTCTTGAACGAATTGGACGAAACGCGGTGCATCGTGCGTTTCGCTTGCAAAACGTGAGAACTAGCAAGATTTCATCGTTTCTCAAGTGTAACACGGCGTATCTCGGCCATTTCTCAACGGATTCGTGCGAATCAAGTGTCATACGCGTTTTAGCGTCTAAAACAGACGGGGACCACGTTTTCGACACAAAACACTCGCGGAGGTCCGAGATACGAGAGTTCTTGAACGAATTGAACGAAACGCGGTGTATCGTGCGTTTCGCTTGCAAAACGTGAGAACTAGCAAGATTTCATCTCCGGAAGTGTAACACGGCGTATCTCGGCCATTTCTCAACGGATTGGTGCGAATCAAGTGTCATACGCGTTTTTAGCGTCTAAAACAGACGGGGACCACGTCTTCGACGCGAAACACTCGCGGATGTCCGAGATACGAGAGTTCTTGAACGAATTGAACGAATTCATCGTCCGGAAGTGTAACACGGCGTATCTCGGCCATTTCTCAACGGATTCGTGCGAATCAAGTGTCATACGCGTTTTTAGCGTCTAAAACAGACGGGGACCATGTTTTCGACACGAAACACTCGCGGATGTCCGAGATATGAGAGTTCTTGAACGAATTGAACGAATTCATCGTCCGGAAGTTTAACACGGCGTATCTCGGCCATTTCTCAACGAATTCGTGGGAATCAAGTGTCATACGTGTCTTTAGCGTCTAAAACAGACGGGGACCACGTTTTCGACGCGAAACACTCGCGGATATCCGAGATACGAGAGTTCTTGAACAAATTGAACGAATTCATCGTCCGGAAGTGTAACACGGCGTATCTGGGCCATTTCTCAACGGATTCGTGCGAATCAAGTGTCATACGCGTTTTTGGCGTCTAAAACAGACGGGGACCACGTTTTCGACGCGAAACACTCGCGAATGTCCGAGATACGAGAGTTCTTGAACGAATTGAACGTATTCATCGTCCGGAAGTGTAACACGGCGTATCTCGGCCATTTCTCAACGCATTCGTGCGAATCAAGTGTCATACACGTTTTTAGCGTCTAAAACAGACGGGGACCACGTTTTCGACGTGAAACACTCGCGGATGTCCGAGATACGAGAGTTCTTGAACGAATTGAACGAAACGCGGTGCATCGTGCGTTTCGCTTGCAAATCGTGAGAACTAGCAAGATTTCGTCGTCCGGAAGTGTAACACGGCGTATCTCGACCATTTCTCAACGGATTCGTGCGAATCAAGTGTCATACGCGTTTGTAGCGTCTAAAACAGACGGGGACCACGTTTTCGACGCGAAACACTCGCGGATGTCCGAGATACGAGAGTTCTTGAACGAATTGAACGAATTCATCGTCCGGAAGTGTAACACGGCGTATCTCGGCCATTTCTCAACGGATTCGTGCGAATCAAGTGTCATACGCGTTTTTAGCGTCTAAAACAGACGGGGACCACGATTTCGCCGCGAAGCACCCGCGGATGTCCGAGATACGAGAGTTCTTGAACGAATTGAACGAATTCATCGTCCGGAAGTGTAACACGGCGTATCTCGGCCATTTCTCAACGGATTCGTGCGAATCAAGTGTCATACGCGTTATTAGCGTCTAAAACAGACGGGACCGCGTTTTCGACGCGAAATACTCGCGGATGTCCGAGATACGAGATTTCTTGAACGATTTGAACGAAATGCGGTGCATCGTGCGGTTCGCTTGCAAAACGTGAGAACAAGCAAGATTTCATCGTCCGGAAGTGTAACACGGCGTATCTCGGCCATTTCTCAACGGATTCGTGCGAATCAAGTGTCATACGCGTTTTTAGCGTCTAAAACAGACGGGGACCACGTTTTCGACGCGAAACACTCGCGGATGTCCGAGATAGGAGAGTTCTTGAACGAATTGAACGAAACGCGGTGCAACGTGCGTTTCGCTTGCAAAACGTGAGAACAAGCAAGATTTCATCGTCCGGAAGTGTAACACGGCGTATCTCGGCCATTTCTCAACGGATTCGTGCGAATCAAGTGTCATTCGCGTTTTTAGCGTCTAAACAGACGGGGACCACGTTTTCGACGCGAAATACTCGCGGATGTCCGAGATACGAGAGTCCTTGAACGAATTGAACCGAAACGCGGTGCATCGTGCGGTTCGCTTGCAAAATGTGAGAACTAGCAAGATTTCATCGTCCGGAAGTGTAACACGGCGTATCGCGGCCATTTCTCAACGGATTGGTGCGAATCAAGTGTCATCCGCGTTTTTAGCGTCTAAAACAGACGGGGACCACGTTTTCGACGCGAAACACTCGCAGATGTCCGAGATACGAGAGTTCTTGAACGAATTGAACGAAACGCGGTGCATTGATGCGTTTCGCTTGCAAAACGTGAGAACTAGCAAGATTTCATCGTCCGGAAGTGTAACACGGCGTATCTCGGCCATTTCTCAACGGATTGGTGCGAATCAAGTGTCATCCGCGTTTTTAGCGTCTAAAACAGACGGGGACCACGTTTTCGACGCGAAACACTCGCGGATGTCCGAGATACGAGAGTTCTTGAACGAATAGAATGAATTCATCGTCCGGAAGTGCAACACGGCGTATCTCGGCCATTTCTCACCGGATTCGTGCGAATCAAGTGTCAAACGCGTTTTTAGCGTCTAAAACGCACGGGGACCACCTTTTCGACGGGATACACTCGCGGTTGTCCGAGATACGAGAGTTCTTGAACGAATTGAACGAATTCATCGTCCGGAAGTGTAACACGGCGTATCTCGGCCATTTCTCCACAGATTCGTGTGAATCAAGTGTCATACGCGTTTTTAGCGTCTAAAACGGACGGGGACCGCGTTTTCGACGCGAAATACTCGCGGATGTCCGAGATACGAGAGTTCTTGAACGATTTGAACGAAATGCGGTGCATCGTGCGGTTC
>CAWWDK010000241.1:0-205115 GCA_963942575.1 Priocnemis perturbator
TCAAGTGTCATACGCGTCTTTAGCGTCTAAAACAGACGGGGACCACGTTTTCGACCCGAAACACTCGCGGATGTCCGAGATGCGAGAGTTCTTGAACGAATTGTACGAAACGCGGTGCATCGTGCGTTTCGCTTGCAAAACGTGAGAACTAGCAAGATTTCATCGTCGGGAAGTGTAACACGGCGTATCTCGGCCATTTCTCAACGGATTCGTGCGAATCAAGTGTCATACGCGTTTTTAGCGTCTAAAACAGACGGGCACCACGTTTTCGACGCGAAACACTCGCGGATGTCCGAGATACGAGAGTTCTTGAACGAATTGAACGAATTCATCGTCCGGAAGTGCAACACGGCGTATCTCGGCCATTTCTCAACGGATTCGTGCGAATCAAGTGTCATACGCGTTTTTAGCGTCTAAAACAGACGGGCACCACGTTTTCGACGCGAAACACTCGCGGATGTCCGAGATACGAGAGTTCTTGAACGAATTGAACGAATTCATCGTCCGGAAGTGCAACACGGCGTATCTCGGCCATTTCTCAACGGATTCGTGCGAATCAAGTGTCATACGCGTTTTTAGCGTCTAAAACAGACGGGGACCACGTTTTCGACGCGAAACACTCGCGGATGTCCGAGATACGAGAGTTCTTGAACGAATTGAACGAAACGCGGTGCATCGTGCGTTTCGCTTGCAAAACGCGATAACTGGCAAGATTTCATCGCCCGGAAGTGTAACACGGCGTATCTCGGCCATTTCTCTACGGATTCGTGCGAATCAAGTGTCATACGCGTTTTTAGCCTCTGAAACAGACGGGGACCACGTTTTCGACGCGAAATACTCGCGGATGTCCGAGATACGATAGTTTTTGTACGAATTGAACGAAACGCAGTGCATCGTGCGTTTCGCTTGCAAAACGTGAGAACTAGCAAGATTTCATCGTCGGGAAGTGTAACACGGCGTATCTCGGCCATTTCTCAACGGATTCGTGCGAATCAAGTGTCATACGCGTTTTTAGCGTCTAAAACAGACGGGCACCACGTTTTCGACGCGAAACACTCGCGGATGTCCGAGATACGAGAGTTCTTGAACGAATTGAACGAATTCATCGTCCGGAAGTGCAACACGGCGTATCTCGGCCATTTCTCAACGGATTCGTGCGAATCAAGTGTCATACGCGTTTTTAGCGTCTAAAACAGACGGGGACCACGTTTTCGACGCGAAACACTCGCGGATGTCCGAGATACGAGAGTTCTTGAACGAATTGAACGAAACGCGGTGCATCGTGCGTTTCGCTTGCAAAACGCGATAACTGGCAAGATTTCATCGCCCGGAAGTGTAACACGGCGTATCTCGGCCATTTCTCAACGGATTCGTGCGAAACAAGTGTCATACGCGTTTTTAGAGTCCAAAACAGACGGGGACGACGTTTTTCGGCGCGAAACACTCGTGGATGTCCGAGATACGAGAGTTCTTGAACGAATTGAACGAATTCATCGTCCGGAAGTGTAACACGGCGTATCTCGGCCATTTCTCCACGGATTCGTGCGAATCAAGTGTCATACGCGTCTTTAGCGTCTAAAAAGACGGGGACCACGTTTTCGACGCGAAACACTCGCGGATGTCCGAGATGCGAGAGTTCTTGAACGAATTGAACGAATTCATCGTCCGGGAGTGCAACACGGCGTATCTCGGCCATTTCTCAACGGATTCGTGCGAATCAAATGTAATACGCGTTTTTAGCGTCTAAAACAAACGGGGACCACGTTTTCGACGCGAAACACTCGCGGATGTCCGAGATACGAGAGTTCTTGAACGAATTGAACGATACGCGGTGCATCGTGCGTTTCGCTTGCAAAACGTGAGTACTATCAAGATTTCATCGTCCGGAAGTGTAACACGGCGTATCTCGGCCATTTCTCAACGGATTCGTGCGAATCAAGTGTCATACGCGTTTATAGCGTCTAAAACAGACGGGGACCACGTTTTCGACGCGATACACTCGCGGATGTCCGAGATACGAAAGTTCTTGAACGAATTGAACGAATTCATCGTCCGGAAGTGTAACACGGCGTATCTCGGCCATTTCTCAACGGATTCGTGCGAATCAAGTGTCATACGCGTATTTAGCGTCTAAAACAGATGGGGACCACGTTTTCGACGCGAAACACTCGCAGATGTCCGAGATACGAGAGTTCTTGAACGAATTGAACGAAACGCGGTGCATCGTGCGTTTCGCTTGCAAAACGTGAGAACTAGCAAGATTTCATCGTCCGGAAGTGTAACACGGCGTATCTCGGCCATTTCTCAACGCATTCGTGCGAATCCAGTGTCATACGCGTTTATAGCGTCTAAAACAGACGGGGACCACGTTTTCGACGCGAAACACTCGCGGATGACCAAGATACGAGAGTTCTTGAATGAATTGAACGAACTCATCGTCCGGAAGTGTAACACGGCGTATCTCGGCCATTTATCTACGGATTCGTGCGAATCAAGTGTCATACGCGTTTTTAGCCTCTGAAACAGACGGGGACCACGTTTTCGACGCGAAATACTCGCGGATGTCCGAGATACGATAGTTTTTGAACGAATTGAACGAAACGCAGTGCATCGTGCGTTGCGCTTGCAAAACGTGAGAACTAGCAAGATTTCATCGTCGGGAAGTGTAACACGGCGTATCTCGGCCATTTCTCAACGGATTCGTGCGAATCAAGTGTCATACGCGTTTTTAGCGTCTAAAACAGACGGGCACCACGTTTTCGATGCGAAACACTCGCGGATGTCCGAGATACGAGAGTTCTTGAACGAATTGAACGAATTCATCGTCCGGAAGTGCAACACGGCGTATCTCGGCCATTTCTCAACGGATTCGTGCGAATCAAGTGTCATACGCGTTTTTAGCGTCTAAAACAGACGGGGACCACGTTTTCGACGCGAAACACTCGCGGATGTCCGAGATACGAGAGTTCTTGAACGAATTGAACGAAACGCGGTGCATCGTGCGTTTCGCTTGCAAAACGTGAGTACTATCAAGATTTCATCGTCCGGAAGTGTAACACGGCGTATCTCGGCCATTTCTCAACGGATTCGTGCGAATCAAGTGTCATACGCGTTTATAGCGTCTAAAACAGACGGGGACCACGTTTTCGACGCGATACACTCGCGGATGTCCGAGATACGAGAGTTCTTGAACGAATTGAACGAAACGCGGTGCATCGTGCGTTTCGCTTGCAAAACGTGAGAACTAGCAAGATTTCATCGTCCGGAACTGTAACACGGCGTATCTCGGCCATTTCTCAACGGATTCGTACGAATCAAGTGTCATACGCGTTTATAGCGTCTAAAACAGACGGGGACCACGTTTTCGACGCGAAACACTCGCGGATGTCCGAGATACGAAAGTTCTTCAACGAATTGAACGAATTCATCGTCCGGAAGTGTAACACGGCGTAACTCGGCCATTTCTCAACGGATTCGTGCGAATCAAGTGCCATACGCGTCTTTAGCGTCTAAAACAGACGGGGACCACGTTTTTGACGCGAAACACTCGCGGATGTCCGAGATGCGAGAGTTCTTGAACGAATTGAACGAAACGCGGTGCATCGTGCGTTTCGCTTGCAAAACATGAGAACTAGCAAGATTTCATCGTCCGGAAGTGTAACACGGCGTATCTCGGCCATTTCTCAACGCATTCGTGCGAATCAAGTGTCATACGCGTTTATAGCGTCTAAAACAGACGGGGACCACGTTTTCGACGCGAAAAACTCGCGGATGACCAAGATACGAGAGTTCTTGAATGAATTGAACGAACTCATCGTCCGGAAGTGTAACACGGCGTATCTCGGCCATTTCTCTACGGATTCGTGCGAATCAAGTGTCATACGCGTTTTTAGCCTCTGAAACAGACGGGGACTACGTTTTCGACGCGAAATACTCGCGGATGTCCGAGATACGATAGTTCTTGAACGAATTGAACGAATTCATCGTCCGGAAGTGCAACACGGCGTATCTCGGCCATTTCTCAACGGATTCGTGCGAATCAAGTGTCATACGCGTTTTTAGCGTCTAAAACAGACGGGGACCACGTTTTCGACGCGAAACACTCGCGGATGTCCGAGATACGAGAGTTCTTGAACGAATTGAACGAAACGCGGTGCATCGTGCGTTTCGCTTGCAAAACGTGAGTACTATCAAGATTTCATCGTCCGGAAGTGTAACACGGCGTATCTCGGCCATTTCTCAACGGATTCGTGCAAATCAAGTGTCATACGCGTTTTTAGCGTCTAAAACAGACGGGGACCACGTTTTCGACGCGAAACACTCGCGGATGTCCGAGATACGAGAGTTCTTGAACGAATTGAACGAAACGCGGTGCATCGTGCGTTTCGCTTGCAAAACGCGATAACTAGCAAGATTTCATCGCCTGGAAGTGTACCACGGCGTATCTCGGCCATTTCTCCACGGATTCGTGCGAATCAAGTGTCATACGCGTCTTTAGCGTCTAAAAAGACGGGGACCACGTTTTCGACGCGAAACACTCGCGGATGTCCGAGATACGAGAGTTCTTGAACGAATTGAACGAATTCATCGTCCGGGAGTGCAACACGGCGTATCTCGGCCATTTCTCAACAGATTCGTGCGAATCAAATGTAATACGCGTTTTTAGCGTCTAAAACAAACGGGGACCACGTTTTCGACGCGAAACACTCGCGGATGTCCGAGATACGAGAGTTCTTGAACGAATTGAACGAAACGCGGTGCATCGTGCGTTTCGCTTGCAAAACGTGAGTACTATCAAGATTTCATCGTCCGGAAGTGTAACACGGCGTATCTCGGCCATTTCTCAACGGATTCGTGCGAATCAAGTGTCATACGCGTTTATAGCGTCTAAAACAGACGGGGACCACGTTTTCGACGCGATACACTCGCGGATGTCCGAGATACGAAAGTTCTTGAACGAATTGAACGAATTCATCGTCCGGAAGTGTAACACGGCGTATCTCGGCCATTTCTCAACGGATTCGTGCGAATCAAGTGTCATACGCGTATTTAGCGTCTAAAACAGATGGGGACCACGTTTTCGACGCGAAACACTCGCAGATGTCCGAGATACGAGAGTTCTTGAACGAATTGAACGAAACGCGGTGCATCGTGCGTTTCGCTTGCAAAACGTGAGAACTAGCAAGATTTCATCGTCCGGAAGTGTAACACGGCGTATCTCGGCCATTTCTCAACGCATTCGTGCGAATCCAGTGTCATACGCGTTTATAGCGTCCAAAACAGACGGGGACCACGTTTTCGACGCGAAACACTCGCGGATGACCAAGATACGAGAGTTCTTGAATGAATTGAACGAACTCATCGTCCGGAAGTGTAACACGGCGTATCTCGGCCATTTCTCTACGGATTCGTGCGAATCAAGTGTCATACGCGTTTTTAGCCTCTGAAACAGACGGGGACCACGTTTTCGACGCGAAATACTCGCGGATGTCCGAGATACGATAGTTTTTGAACGAATTGAACGAAACGCAGTGCATCGTGCGTTTCGCTTGCAAAACGTGAGAACTAGCAAGATTTCATCGTCGGGAAGTGTAACACGGCGTATCTCGGCCATTTCTCAACGGATTCGTGCGAATCAAGTGTCATACGCGTTTTTAGCGTCTAAAACAGACGGGCACCACGTTTTCGACGCGAAACACTCGCGGATGTCCGAGATACGAGAGTTCTTGAACGAATTGAACGAATTCATCGTCCGGAAGTGCAACACGGCGTATCTCGGCCATTTCTCAACGGATTCGTGCGAATCAAGTGTCATACGCGTTTTTAGCGTCTAAAACAGACGGGGACCACGTTTTCGACGCGAAACACTCGCGGATGTCCGAGATACGAGAGTTCTTGAACGAATTGAACGAAACGCGGTGCATCGTGCGTTTCGCTTGCAAAACGTGAGTACTATCAAGATTTCATCGTCCGGAAGTGTAACACGGCGTATCTCGGCCATTTCTCAACGGATTCGTGCGAATCAAGTGTCATACGCGTTTATAGCGTCTAAAACAGACGGGGACCACGTTTTCGACGCGATACACTCGCGGATGTCCGAGATACGAAAGTTCTTGAACGAATTGAACGAATTCATCGTCCGGAAGTGTAACACGGCGTATCTCGGCCATTTCTCAACGGATTCGTGCGAATCAAGTGTCATACGCGTATTTAGCGTCTAAACAGATGGGACCACGTTTTCGACGCGAAACACTCGCAGATGTCCGAGATACGAGAGTTCTTGAACGAATTGAACGAAACGCGGTGCATCGTGCGTTTCGCTTGCAAAACGTGAGAACTAGCAAGATTTCATCGTCCGGAAGTGTAACACGGCGTATCTCGGCCATTTCTCAACGCATTTCTGCGAATCAAGTGTCATACGCGTTTATAGCGTCTAAAACAGACGGGGACCACGTTTTCGACGCGAAAAACTCGCGGATGACCAAGATACGAGAGTTCTTGAATGAATTGAACGAACTCATCGTCCGGAAGTGTAACACGGCGTATCTCGGCCATTTCTCTACGGATTCGTGCGAATCAAGTGTCATACGCGTTTTTAGCCTCTGAAACAGACGGGGACTACGTTTTCGACGCGAAATACTCGCGGATGTCCGAGATACGATAGTTCTTGAACGAATTGAACGAATTCATCGTCCGGAAGTGCAACACGGCGTATCTCGGCCATTTCTCAACGGATTCGTGCGAATCAGGTGTCATACGCGTTTTTAGCGTCTAAAACAGACGGGGACCACGTTTTCGACGCGAAACACTCGCGGATGTCCGAGATACGAGAGTTCTTGAACGAATTGAACGAAACGCGGTGCATCGTGCGTTTCGCTTGCAAAACGTGAGTACTATCAAGATTTCATCGTCCGGAAGTGTAACACGGCGTATCTCGGCCATTTCTCTACGGATTCGTGCGAATCAAGTGTCATACGCGTTTTTAGCCTCTGAAACAGACGGGGACCACGTTTTCGACGCGAAATACTCGCGGATGTCCGAGATACGATAGTTTTTGAACGAATTGAACGAAACGCAGTGCATCGTGCGTTTCGCTTGCAAAACGTGAGAACTAGCAAGATTTCATCGTCGGGAAGTGTAACACGGCGTATCTCGGCCATTTCTCAACGGATTCGTGCGAATCAAGTGTCATACGCGTTTTTAGCGTCTAAAACAGACGGGCACCACGTTTTCGACGCGAAACACTCGCGGATGTCCGAGATACGAGAGTTCTTGAACGAATTGAACGAAACGCGGTGCACCGTGCGTTTCGCTTGCAAACCGTGAGAACTAGCAAGATTTCATGGTCCGGAAGTGTAATACGGCGTATCGCGGCCATTTCTCAACGGATTCGTGCGAATCAAGTGTCATACGCGTTTTTAGCGTCTAAAACAGACGGGGACCACGTTTTCAACGCGAAACACTCGCGGATGTCCGAGATACGAGAGTTCTTGAACGAATTGAACGAACTCATCGTCCGGAAGTGTGACACGGCGTATCTCGGCCATTTCTCAACGGATTCGTGCGAATCAAGTGTCATACGCGTCTTTAGCGTCTAAAAAGACGGGGACCACGTTTTCGACGCGAAACACTCGCGGATGTCCGAGATACGAGAGTTCTTGAATGCATTGAACGAATTCATCGTCCGGAAGTGCAACACGGCGTATCCCGGCCATTTCTCAACGGATTCGTGCGAATCAAGTGTCATACGCGTTTATAGCGTCTAAAACAGACGGGGACCACGATTTCGACGCGAAACACTCGCGGATGTCCGAGATACGAGAGTTCTTGAACGAATTGAACGAAACGCGGTGCATCGTGCGTTTCGCTTGCAAAACGTGAGAACTAGCAAGATTTCATCGTCCGGAAGTGTAACACGGCGTATCTCGGCCATTTCTCAACGGATTCGTGCGAATCAAGTGTCATACGCGTCTTTAGCGTCCAAAACAGACGCGGACCACGTTTTCGACGCGAAACACTCGGGGATGTCCGAGATGCGAGAGTTCTTGAACGAATTGAACGAAACGCGGTGCATCGTGCGTTTCGCTTGCAAAACGTGAGAACTAGCAAGATTTCATTGTCCGGAAGTGTAACACGGCGTATCTCGGCCATTTCTCAACGGATTCGTGCGAATCAACGGTCATACGCGTTTTTAGCGTCTAAAACAGACGGGGACCACGATTTCGACGCGAAACACTCGCGGATGTCCGAGATACGAGAGTTCTTGAACGAATTGAACGAATTCACTGTCCGGAAGTGTAACACAGCGTATCTCGGCCATTTCTCAACGGATTCGTTCGAACCAAGTGTCATACGCGTTTTTAGCGTCTAAAACAGACGGGGACCACGTTTTCGACGCGAAACACTCGCGGATGTCCAAGATACGAGAGTTCTTGAACGAATTGAACGAAACGCGGTGCATCGTGCGTTTCGCTTGCAAAACGTGAGAACTAGCATGATTTCATCTCCGGAAGTGTAACACGGCGTATCTCGGCCATTTCTCAACGGATTCGTGCGAATCAAGTGTCATACGCGTTTTTAGCGTCTAAAACTGACGGGGACCACGTTTTCGACGCGAAACACTCGCGGATGTCCGAGATACGAGAGTTCTTGAACGAATTGAACGAA
The DNA here is from genome assembly GCA_963942575.1 of Priocnemis perturbator. Taxonomy (NCBI): domain Eukaryota; kingdom Metazoa; phylum Arthropoda; class Insecta; order Hymenoptera; family Pompilidae; genus Priocnemis; species Priocnemis perturbator. Next base: position 8,668 of record CAWWDK010000241.1, read on the forward strand.
ACGCGGTGCATCGTGCGTTTCGCTTGCAAAACGTGAGAACTAGCAAGATTTCATCGTCCGGAAGTGTAACACGGCGTATCTCGGCCATTTCTCAACGGATTCGTGCGAATCAAGTGTCATACGCGTCTTTAGCGTCCAAAACAGACGCGGACCACGTTTTCGACGCGAAACACTCGGGGATGTCCGAGATGCGAGAGTTCTTGAACGAATTGAACGAAACGCGGTGCATCGTGCGTTTCGCTTGCAAAACGTGAGAACTAGCAAGATTTCATTGTCCGGAAGTGTAACACGGCGTATCTCGGCCATTTCTCAACGGATTCGTGCGAATCAACGGTCATACGCGTTTTTAGCGTCTAAAACAGACGGGGACCACGTTTTCGACGCGAAACACTCGCGGATGTCCGAGATACGAAAGTTCTTGAACGAATTGTACGAATTCATCGTCCGGAAGTGTAACACGGCGTATCTCGGCCATTTCTCAACGGATTCGTGCGCATCAAGTGTCATACGCGTTTTTAGCGTTTAAAACAGACGGGGACCACGTATTCGACGCGAAACACTCGCGGATGTCCGAGATACGAGAGTTCTTGAACGAATTGAACGAATTCATCGTCCGGAAGTGTAACACGGCGTATCTCGGCCATTTCTCAACGGATTCGTGCGAATCAAGTGTCATACGCGTTTTTAGCGTCTAAAACAGACGGGGACCACGTTTTCGACGCGAAACACTCGCGGATGTACGAGATACGAGAGTTCTTGAACTAATTGAACGAACTCATCGTCCGGAAGTGTAACACGGCGTATCTCGGCCATTTCTCAACGGATTCGTGCGAATCAAGTGTCATACGCGTTTATAGCGTCTAAAACAGACGGGGACCACGATTTCGACGCGAAACACTCGCGGATGTCCGAGATACGAGAGTTCTTGAACGAATTGAACGAAACGCGGTGCATCGTGCGTTTCGCTTGCAAAACGTGAGAACTAGCAAGATTTCATCGTCCGGAAGTGTAACACGGCGTATCTCGGCCATTTCTCAACGGATTCGTGCGAATCAAGTGTCATACGCGTTTTTAGCGTCTAAAACAGACGGGGACCACGATTTCGACGCGAAACACTCGCTGATGTCCGAGATACGAGAGTTCTTGAACGAATTGAACGAATTCACTGTCCGGAAGTGTAACACGGCGTATCTCGGCCATTTCTCAACGGATTCGTGCGAATCAAGTGTCATACGCGTTTTTAGCGTCTAAAACAGACGGGGACCACGTTTTCGACGCGAAACACCCGCGGATGTCCGAGATACGAGAGTTCTTGAACGAATTGAACGAAACGCGGTGCACCGTGCGTTTCGCTTGCAAAACGCGAGAACTAGCATGATTTCATCTCCGGAAGTGTAACACGGCGTATCTCGGCCATTTCTCAACGGATTCGTGCGAATCAAGTGTCATACGGGTTTTTAGCGTCTAAAACAGACGGGGACCACGCTTTCGACGCGAAACACTCGCGGATATCCGAGATACGAGAGTTCTTGAACGAATTGAACGAATGCACTGTCCGGAAGTGTAACACGGCGTATCTCGGCCATTTCTCAACGGATTCGTGCGAATCAAGTGTCATACGCGTTTTTAGCGTCTAAAACAGACGGGGACCACGTTTTCGACGCGAAACACTCGCGGATGTCCGAGATACGAGAGTTCTTGAACGAATTGAACGAAACGCGGTGCACCGTGCGTTTCGCTTGCAAAACGTGAGAACTAGCATGATTTCATCTCCGGAAGTGTAACACGGCGTATCTCGGTCATTTCTCAACGGATTCGTGCGAATCAAGTGTCATACGGGTTTTTAGCGTCTAAAACAGACGGGGACCACGCTTTAGACGCGAAACACTCGCGGATGTCCGAGATACGAGAGTTCTTGAACGAATTGAACGAAACGCGGTGCACCGTGCGTTTCGCTTGCAAAACGTGAGAACTAGCAAGATTTCATGGTCCGGAAGTGTAATACGGCGTATCGCGGCCATTTCTCAACGGATTCGTGCGAATCGAGTGTCATACGCGTTTTTAGCGTCTAAAACAGACGGGGACCACGTTTTCGACGCGAAACACTCGCGGATGTCCAAGATACGAGAGTTCTTGAACGAATTGAACGAAACGCGGTGCATCGTGCGTTTCGCTTGCAAAACGTGAGAACTAGCATGATTTCATCTCCGGAAGTGTAACACGGCGTATCTCGGCCATTTCTCAACGGATTCGTGCGAATCAAGTGTCATACGCGTTTTTAGCGTCTAAAACAGACGGGGACCACGTTTTCGACGCGAAACACTCGGGGATGTCCGAGATACGAGAGTTCTTGAACGAATTGAACGAAACGCGGTGCATCGTGCGTTTCGCTTGCAAAACGTGAGAACTAGCAAGATTTCATCGTCCGGAAGTGTAACACGGCGTATCTCGGCCATTTCTCAACGGATTCGTGCGAATCAACGGCCATACGCGTTTTTAGCGTCTAAAACAGACGGGGACCACGTTTTCGACGCGAAACACTCGCGGATGTCCGAGATACGAAAGTTCTTGAACGAATTGTACGAATTCATCGTCCGGAAGTGTAACACGGCGTATCTCGGCCATTTCTCAACGGATTCGTGCGAATCAAGTGTCATACGCGTTTTTAGCGTCTAAAACAGACGCGGACCACGTTTTCGACGCGAAGCACTCGCGGATGTCCGAGATACGAGAGTTCTTGAACGAATTGAACGAAACGCGGTGCATCGTGCCTTTCACTTGCAAAACGTGAGAACTAGCAAAATTTCACCGTCCGGAAGTGTAACGCGGCGTATCTCTTCCATTTCTCATCGGATTCGTGCGAATCAAGTCTCATACGCGTTTTTAGCGTCTAAAACAGACGGGGACCATGTTTTCGACGCGAAACACTCGGGGATGTCCGAGATACGAGAGTTCTTGAACGAATTGAACGAAACGCGGTGCATCGTGCGTTTCGCTTGCAAAACGTGAGAACTAGCAAGATTTCATCGTCCGGAAGTGTAACACGGCGTATCTCGGCCATTTCTCAACGGATTCGTGCGAATCAACGGCCATACGCGTTTTTAGCGTCTAAAACAGACGGGGACCACGTTTTCGACGCGAAACACTCGCGGATGTCCGAGATACGAAAGTTCTTGAACGAATTGTACGAATTCATCGTCCGGAAGTGTAACACGGCGTATCTCGGCCATTTCTCAACGGATTCGTGCGAATCAAGTGTCATACGCGTTTTTAGCGTCTAAAACAGACGGGGACCACGTTTTCGACGCGAAGCACTCGCGGATGTCCGAGATACGAGAGTTCTTGAACGAATTGAACGAAACGCGGTGCATCGTGCCTTTCACTTGCAAAACGTGAGAACTAGCAAAATTTCACCGTCCGGAAGTGTAACACGGCGTATCTCTGCCATTTCTCAACGGATTCGTGCGAATCAAGTGTCATACGCGTCTTTAGCGTCCAAAACAGACGCGGACCACGTTTTCGACGCGAAACACTCGGGGATGTCCGAGATGCGAGAGTTCTTGAACGAATTGAACGAAACGCGGTGCATCGTGCGTTTCGCTTGCAAAACGTGAGAACTAGCAAGATGTCATCGTCCGGAAGTGTAACACGGCGTATCTCGGCCATTTCTCAACGGATTCGTGCGAATCAACGGTCATACGCGTTTTTAGCGTCTAAAACAGACGGGGACCACGTTTTCGACGCGAAACACTCGCGGATGTCCGAGATACGAAAGTTCTTGAACGAATTGTACGAATTCATCGTCCGGAAGTGTAACACGGCGTATCTCGGCCATTTCTCAACGGATTCGTGCGAATCAATTGTCATACGCGTTTATAGCGTCTAAAACAGACGGGGACCACGATTTCGACGCGAAACACTCGCGGATGTCCGAGATACGAGAGTTCTTGAACGAATTGAACGAAACGCGGTGCATCGTGCGTTTCGCTTGCAAAACGTGAGAACTAGCAAGATTTCATCGTCCGGAAGTGTAACACGGCGTATCTCGGCCATTTCTCAACGGATTCATGCGAATCAAGTGTCATACGCGTCTTTAGCGTCCAAAACAGACGCGGACCACGTTTTCGACGCGAAACACTCGGGGATGTCCGAGATGCGAGTGTTCTTGAACGAATTGAACGAAACGCGGTGCATCGTGCGTGTCGCTTGCAAAACGTGAGAACTAGCAAGATTTCATCTCCGGAAGTGTAACACGGCGTATCTCGGCCATTTCTCAAAGGATTCGTGCGAATCAAGTGTCATACGCGTTTTTAGCGTCTAAAACAGACGGGGACCACGATTTCGACGCGAAACACTCGCGGATGTCCGAGATACGAGAGTTCTTGAACGAATTGAACGAATTCACTGTCCGGAAGTGTAACACGGCGTATCTCGGCCATTTCTCAACGGATTCGTGCGAATCAAGTGTCATACGCGTTTTTAGCGTCTAAAACAGACGGGGACCACGTTTTCGACGCGAAACAACCGCGGATGTCCGAGATACGAGAGTTCTTGAACGAATTGAACGAAACGCGGTGCACCGTGCGTTTCGCTTGCAAAACGTGAGAACTAGCATGATTTCATCTCCGGAAGTGTAACACGGCGTATCTCGGCCATTTCTCAACGGATTCGTGCGAATCAAGTGTCATACGGGTTTTTAGCGTCTAAAACAGACGGGGACCACGCTTTCGACGCGAAACACTCGCGGATGTCCGAGATACGAGAGTTCTTGAACGAATTGAACGAAACGCGGTGCACCGTGCGTTTCGCTTGCAAAACGTGAGAACTAGCAAGATTTCATGGTCCGGAAGTGTAATGCGGCGTATCGCGGCCATTTCTCAACGGATTCGTGCGAATCAAGTGTCATACGCGTTTTTAGCGTCTAAAACAGACGGGGACCACGTTTTCGACGCGAAACACTCGCGGATGTCCGAGATACGAAAGTTCTTGAACGAATTGTACGAATTCATCGTCCGGAAGTGTAACACGGCGTATCTCGGCCATTTCTCAACGGATTCGTGCGAATCAAGTGTCATACGCGTTTTTAGCGTCTAAAACAGACGGGGACCACGTTTTCGACGCGAAGCACTCGCGGATGTCCGAGATACGAGAGTTCTTGAACGAATTGAACGAAACGCGGTGCACCGTGCGTTTCGCTTGCAAAACGTGAGAACTAGCAAGATTTCATGGTCCGGAAGTGTAATACGGCGTATCGCGGCCATTTCTCAACGGATTCGTGCGAATCAAGTGTCATACGCGTTTTTAGCGTCTAAAACAGACGGGGACCACGTTTTCGACGCGAAACACTCGCGGATGTCCAAGATACGAGAGTTCTTGAACGAATTGAACGAAACGCGGTGCATCGTGCGTTTCGCTTGCAAAACGTGAGAACTAGCATGATTTCATCTCCGGAAGTGTAACACGGCGTATCTCTGCCATTTCTCAACGGATTCGTGCGAATCAAGTGTCATACGCGTTTTTAGCGTCTAAAACAGACGGGGACCACGTTTTGGACGCGAAACACTCGCGGATGTCCGAGATACGAGAGTTCTTGAACGAATTGAACGAAACGCGGTGCACCGTGCGTTTCGCTTGCAAAACGTGAGAACTAGCATGATTTCATCTCCGGAAGTGTAACACGGCGTATCTCGGCCATTTCTCAACGGATTCGTGCGAATCAAGTGTCATACGGGTTTTTAGCGTCTAAAACAGACGGGGACCACGCTTTCGACGCGAAACACTCGCGGATGTCCGAGATACGAGAGTTCTTGAACGAATTGAACGAAACGCGGTGCACCGTGTGTTTCGCTTGCAAAACGTGAGAACTAGCAAGATTTCATGGTCCGGAAGTGTAATACGGCGTATCGCGGCCATTTCTCAACGGATTCGTGCGAATCAAGTGTCATACGCGTTTTTAGCGTCTAAAGCAGACGGGGACCACGTTTTCGACGCGAAACACTCGCGGATGTTCGAGATACGAGAGTTCTGCAACGAATTGAACGAAACGCGGTGCATGGTGCGTTTCGCTTGCAAAACGTGAGAATTAGCAAGATTTCATCGTCCGGGAGTGTAACACGGCGAATCTCGGTCATTTCTCATCGGATTCGTGCGAATCAAGTGTCATACGCGTTTTTAGCGTCTAAAACAGACGGGGACCATGTTTTCGACGCGAAACACTCACGGATGTCCGAGATACGAGAGTTTTTGAACGAATTGAACGAAACGCGGTGCATCGTGCGTTTCGCTTGCAAAACGTTAGAACTAGCAAGAATTCATCGTCCGGAAATGTAACACGGCGTATCTCGGCCATTTCTCAACGGATTTGTGCGAATCAAGTGTCATACGCGTTTTAGCGTCTAATACAGACGGGAACCACGTTTTCGACGCGAAACACTCGCGGATGTCCGAGATACGAGAGTTCTTGAACGAATTGAACGAAACGCTGTGCATCGTGCGTTTCGCTTGCAAAACGTGAGAACCAGCAAGATTTCATCGTCCGGATGTGTAACACGGCGTATCTCTTCCATTTCTCAACGGATTCGTGCGAATCAACGGTCATACGCGTTTTTAGCGTCTAAAACAGACGGGGACCACGTTTTCGACGCGAAACACTCGCGGATGTCCGAGATACGAGAGTTCTTGAACGAATTGAACGAAACGCGGTGCATCGAGCCTTTCACTTGCAAAACGTGAGAACTAGCAAGATTTCATCTCCGGAAGTGTAACACGGCGTATCTCGGCCATTTCTCAACGGATTCGTGCGAATCAAGTGTCATACGCGTTTTTAGCGTCTAAAACAGACGGGGACCGCGATTTCGACGCGAAACACTCGCGGATGTCCGAGATACGAGAGTTCTTGAACGAATTGAACGAAACGCGGTGCATCGTGCGTTTCGCTTGCAAAACGTGAGAACTAGCAAGATTTCATTGTCCGGAAGTGTAACACGGCGTATCTCGGCCATTTCTCAACGGATTCGTGCGAATCAACGGTCATACGCGTTTTTAGCGTCTAAAACAGACGGGGACCACGATTTCGACGCGAAACACTCGCGGATGTCCGAGATACGAGAGTTCTTGAACGAATTGAACGAATTCACTGTCCGGAAGTGTAACACAGCGTATCTCGGCCATTTCTCAACGGATTCGTTCGAACCAAGTGTCATACGCGTTTTTAGCGTCTAAAACAGACGGGGACCACGTTTTCGACGCGAAACACTCGCGGATGTCCAAGATACGAGAGTTCTTGAACGAATTGAACGAAACGCGGTGCATCGTGCGTTTCGCTTGCAAAACATGAGAACTAGCATGATTTCATCTCCGGAAGTGTAACACGGCGTATCTCGGCCATTTCTCAACGGATTCGTGCGAATCAAGTGTCATACGCGTTTTTAGCGTCTAAAACTGACGGGGACCACGTTTTCGACGCGAAACACTCGCGGATGTCCGAGATACGAGAGTTCTTGAACGAATTGAACGAAACGCGGTGCATCGTGCGTTTCGCTTGCAAAACGTGAGAACTAGCAAGATTTCATCGTCCGGAAGTGTAACACGGCGTATCTCGGCCATTTCTCAACGGATTCGTGCGAATCAAGTGTCATACGCGTCTTTAGCGTCCAAAACAGACGCGGACCACGTTTCCGACGCGCAACACTCGCGAATGTCCGAGATACGAGAGCATGCTGTACAAGTTTCATAAACTTCGTACCGCTGGAAGCGAAGTTTGAAAAAAATTGTCATCATCCGAATTTCCGCTCAGCGACCAAGTCCCGTCGTAGCTGTATGTAAGTTCATCGAGACATGCGAACCGACCGTACGATCTTCTTCAAACTTGCAGGAGTGCTCTCGATTGGCGACACGAGCATTCTCTACAAGTTTCATAAACTTCTTACGGCTGGAAGGGGAGTTAGACAAAATTGTCATCATCCCAATTTCCGCTCAGCGACCAAGTCCCTACGTAGCTGCATGTAAGTTCATCGAGAAATCTGAACCGACCGTACGATCACCTTCAAACTTGCAGGAGTGCTCTCGATTGGCGACACGACCAGTCTGTACAAGTTTCATAAACTTCGTACGGCTGGAAAGGGAGTTAGACACAAATTGTCATCTACAACGCAGTTTCCGCTCAGCGACCAAGTCCCGTCGTAGCTGTATGTAAGTTCATCGAGAAATGCGAACCGACCGTACGATGTTCTTCAAACTTGCAGGAGTGCTCTCGATTGGCGACACGAGCATTCTGTACAAGTTTCATAAACATCGTACGGCTGGAAGGGGAGTTACACACAAATTGTCATCTACAACGCAGTACTGGATACTTCCCGTTCAGCGACTAAGTCCCGTCGTAGCTGCATGTAAGTTCTTCGAGAAATGTGAACCGACCGTACGATCTTCTTCAAACTTGCAGGAGTGCTCTCGATTGACGACACGAGCATGCTGTACAAGTTTCATAAACTTCGTACGGCTGGAAGCGGAGTTTGAAAAAAATTGTCATCATTCGAATTTCCGGTCAGCGACCAAGTCCCGTCGTAGCTGTATGTAAGTTCATCGAGAATTGCGAACCGACCGTACGATCTTCTTCAAACTTGCAGGAGTGCTCTCGATTGGCGACACGAGCATTCTCTACAAGTTTCATAAACTTCGTACGGCTGGAAGGGGAGTTAGACACAAATTGTCATCATCCGAATTTCCGCTCAGCGCACAAGTCCCTTCGTAGCAGCATGTAAGTTCATCGAGAAATCTGAACCGACCATACGATCATCTTCAGACTTGCAGGAGTGATCTCGATTGGCGACACGAGCATTCTGTACAAGTTTCATAAACTTCGTACGGCTGGAAGAGGAGTTAGACACAAATTGTCATCTACAACGCAGTACTGGATCGAGAAATGTGAACCGACCGTACGATCTTCTTCAAACTTGCAGGAGTGCTCTCGATTGGCGACACGAGCATTCTCTACAAGTTTCATAAACTTCGTACGGCTGAAAGGGGAGTTAGACACAATCTGTCATCTAGAACGCAGTTTCCGCTCAGCGACCAAGTCCCGTCGTAGCTGTATGTAAGTTCATCGAGAAAGGCGAACCGACCGTACGATCTCCTTCAAACTTGCAGGAGTGCTCTCGATTGGCGACACGAGCATTCTCTACAAGTTTCATAAACTTCATACGGCTGGAAGGGGAGTTAGACACAAATTGTCATCTACAACGCAGTACTGGTTAGTTCCCGTTCAGCGACTTAGTCCCGTCGTAGGTGCATGTAAGTTCATCAAGAAATGTTAACCGACCGTACGATCTTCTTCAAACTTGCAGGAGTGCTCTCGATTGGCGACATGAGCATTCTCTACAAGTTTCATAAACTTCGTACGGCTGGAAGGGGTGTTAGACACATATTGTCATCTACAACGCAGTTTCCGCTCAGCGACCAAGTCCCGTCGTAGCTGTATGTAAGTTCATCGAGAAATGTTAACCGACAGTACGAACATCTTCAAACTTGTAGGAGTGCTCAGAATAGGCGACACGAGCATTCTGTACAAGTTTCATAAATTTCGTACGGCTGGAAGGGGTGTTAGACACAAATTGTCATCTACAACGCAGTTTCCGCTCAGCGACCAAGTCCCGTCGTAGCTGTATGTAAGTTCATCGAGAAATGCGAACCGACCGTACGATGTTCTTCAAACTTGCAGGAGTGCTCTCGATTGGCGACACGAGCATTCTGTACAAGTTTCATAAACATCGTACGGCTGGAAGGGGAGTTACACACAAATTGTCATCTACAACGCAGTACTGGATACTTCCCGTTCAGCGACTAAGTCCCGTCGTAGCTGCATGTAAGTTCATCAAGAAATGTTAACCGACCGTACGATCTTCTTCAAACTTGCAGGAGTGCTCTCGATTGGCGACATGAGCATTCTCTACAAGTTTCATAAACTTCGTACGGCTGGAAGGGGAGTTAGACAGAAATTGTCATCTACAACGCAGTTTCCGCTCAGCGACTAAGTCCCGTCGTAGGTGCATGTAAGTTCATCGAGAAATGTTAACCGACCGTACGATCTTCTTCAAACTTGCAGGAGTGCTCTCGATTGGCGACACGAGCATTCTGTACAAGTTTCATAAACTTCGTACGGCTGGAAGGGGTGTTAGACACATATTGTCATCTACAACGCAGTTTCCGCTCAGCGACCAATTCCCTTCGTAGCTGCATGTAAGTTCTTCGAGAAATCTGAACCGACGGTACGATCATCTTCAAACTTGCAGGAGTGCTCTCGATTGGCGACACGAGCATTCTGTACAAGTTTCATAAACTTCGTACGGTTGGAAGGGGCGTTAGACACAAATTGCCATCTACAACGCAGTACTGGATAGTTCCCGTTCAGCGAATAAGTCCCGTCGTAGGTGTATGTAAGTTCATCGAGAAATGTGAACCGACCGTACGATCTTCTTCAAACTTGCAGGAGTGCTCTCGATTGGCGACACGAGCATTCTCTACAAGTTTCATAAACTCGGCGGCCGGTGCATTGACCTGCGTCTCAGTAAGAGTAAGCATTGTAAACAAATGCGAGAGTGAATCTCGCCGAAGATCGGAGCAGGCTTTGCCTGTTGGAAAGAGGACGGAGCTTGACCCCTCTGCACTTCCCCCAGAATCGCTAAAACCAACACATCTCGTCGAGCTATTTTGCGGGTTTCTAACATGCCTGTGCTTGCTGTGCCGCCTGTGCTTGTTGTGCTGCCTGTGGTAGCTGTGCTGCCTGTGCTTGCTGCCTGTGCTTGGTGTGCTTGGTGTGCTGCCTGTGCTTGCTGCCTGTGCTTGCTGTGCTGCCTGTGCTTGTTCCCTGTGCTTGCTGTGCTGCCTGTGCTTGCTGCCTGTGCTTGCTGTGCTGCCTGTGCTTGCTGCGCTGCCTGTGCTTGTTGTGCTGCCTGTGCTTGCTGCCTGTGCAAGCTGCCCGTGCTTGCTGTGCTGCCTGTCCTTGCTGTGCTGCCCGTGCTTGCTGCCTGTGCTTGCTGCCTGTGCTTGCTGTGCTGCCTGTGCATGCTGCCTGTGCTGCCTGTGCTGCCTGTGCTTGCTGGCTGTGCTTGCTGTGCTGCCTGTGCTTGCTGTGCTGCCTGTGCTTGCTGCCTGGGCTTGCTGCCTGTGCTTGCTGTGCTGCCTGTGCTTGCTGCGCTGCCTGTGCTTGCTGTGCTGCCTGTGCTGCCTGTGCTGCCTGTGCTTGCTGTCTGTGCGTGCTGTGCTGCCTGTGCTTGCTGTGCTGCCTGTGCTTGCTGCCTGTGCTTGCTATGCTGCCTGTGTTTGCTGCCTGTGCTTGCTTTTTGTGCTTGGTGTGCTGCCTGTGCTTGCTGCCTGTGCTTGCTGTGCTGCCTGTGCTTGCTGTGCTGCCTGTGCTTGTTGCCTGTGCTTGCTGTGCTGCCTGTACTTGCTCCCTGTGCTTGCTGTGCTGCCTTTGCTTGCTGCCTGTGCTTGCTGCCTGTGCTTGCTGTGCCGCCTGTGCTTGTTGTGCTGCCTGTGCTTGCTGTGCTTGCTATGCTGCCTGTGCTTGCTGCCTGTGCTTGCTGTGCTGGCTGTGCTTGCTGCCTGTGCTTGCTGCCTGTGCTTGCTGCCTGTGCTGCCTGTGCTGCCTGTGCTTGTGGCCTGTGCTGCCTGTGCTTGCTGTGCTGCCTGAGCTGCCTGTGCTTGCTGCCTGTGCTTGCTGTGCTGCCTGTGCTTGCTGTGCTGCCTGTGCTGCCTATGCTTGCTGTCTGTGCGTGCTGTGCTGCCTGTGCTTGATGCCTGTGCTTGCTGTGCTTGCTATGCTGCCTGTACAAGCTGCCTGTGCTTGCTGCCTGTGCTTGCTGTGCTGCCTGTGCTTGCTGCCTGTGCTGCCTGTGCTGCCTGTGCTTGCTGCCTGTGCTTGCTGTGCTGCCTGTGCTTGCTGCCTGTGCTTGCTGTGCTGCCTGTGCTTGCTGTGCTGCCTGTGCCTGCTGTGCTGCCTGTGCTGTGCTGCCTGTGCTTGCTGTGCTGCCTGTGTTTGCTGTGCTGCCTGTGCTTGCTGCCTGTGCTTGGTGTGCTGCCTGTGCTGCCTGTGCTTGCTGCCTGTGCTTGCTGTGCTGCCTGTGCTTGTTCCCTGTGCTTGCTGTGCTGCCTGTGCTTGCTGCCTGTGCTTGCTGTGCTGCCTGTGCTTGCTGCGCTGCCTGTGCTTGTTGTGCTGCCTGTGCTTGTTGTGCTGCCTGTGCTTGCTGTGCTTGCTATGCTGCCTGTGCTTGCTGCGCTGCCTGTGCCTGCTGCCTGTGCTTGCTGTGCTGCCTGTGCTTGCTGCCTCTGCTTGCTGCCTGTGCTTGCTGCCTGTGCTGCCTGTGCTGCCTGTGCTTGCTGCCTGTGCTGCCTGTGCTTGCTGTGCTTGCTATGCTGCCTGTGCTTGCTGCCTGTGCTTGCTGTGCTGCCTATGCTTGCTGTTTGTGCTTGCTGTGCTGCCTGTGCTTGCTGTGCTGCCTGTGCTGCCTGTGCTTGCTGCCTGTGCTTACTGTGTTGCCTGTGCTTGCTGTGCTGCCTGTGCTTGCTGCCTGTGCTTGCTGTGCTGCCTGTGCTTGCTGCCTGTGCTTTCTGTGCTGCCTGTGCTTGCTGCCTGTGCTTGCTGTGCTGCCTGTGCTTGCTGTGCTGCCTGTGCTTGCTTCCTGTGCCGCCTGTGCTTGCTGTGCTGCCTGTGCTTGCTGTGCTGCCTGTGCTTGCTGCCTGTGCTGCCTGTGCTGCCTGTGCTTGCTGCCTGTGCTTGCTGTGCTGCCTGTGCTTGCTGTGCTGCCTGAGCTGCCTGTGCTTGCTGCCTGTGCTTGCTCTGCTGCTTGTGCTTGCTGCCTGTGCTTGCTGTGCTGTCTGTGCTGTCTGTGCTTGCTGTGCTGCCTGTGCTTGCTGCGCTGCGTGTGCTTGCTGTGCTGCCTGTGCTTGCTGCCTGTGCTTGCTGTGCTGCCTTTGCTTGCTGCCTGTGCTTGCTGCCTGTGCTTGCTGTGCCGCCTGCGCTTGTTGGGCTGCCTGTGCTTGCTGTGCTTGCTATGCTGCCTGTGCTTGCTGCCTGTGCTTGCTGCCTATGCTTGCTGTTTGTGCTTGCTGTGCTGCCTGTGCTTGCTGTGCTGCCTGTGCTTGCTGTTTGTGCTTGCTGTGCTGCCTGTGCTTGCTGCCTGTGCTTGCTGTGCTGCCTGTGCTTGTTGCCTGTGCTTGCTGTGCTGCCTGTGCTTGCTGCCTGTGCTTGCTGCGCTGCGTGTGCTTGCTGTGCTGCCTGTGCTTGCTGCCTGTGCTTTCTGTGCTGCCTGTGCTTGCTGCCTGTGCTTGCTGTGCTGCCTGTGCTGCCTGTGCTTGCTGCCTGTGCTTACTGTGTTGCCTGTGCTTGCTGTGCTGCCTGTGCTTGCTGCCTGTGCTTGCTGTGCTGCCTGTGCTTGCTGCCTGTGCTTTCTGTGCTGCCTGTGCTTGCTGCCTGTGCTTGCTGTGCTGCCGTGCTTGCTTCCTGTGCTGCCTGTGCTTGCTATGCTGCCTGTGCTGCCTGTGCTTGCTGTCTTTGCTTGCTGTGCTGCCTGTGCTTGCTGTCTGTGCTTGCTGTGCTGCCTGTGCTTGCTGTGCTGCCTTTGCTTGCTGCATGTGCTTGCTGCCTGTGCTTGCTGCCTGTGCTTGCTGTGCCGCCTTTGCTTGTTGTGCTGCCTGTGCTTGCTGTGCTGCCTGTGCTTGCTGTGCTGCCTGTGCTTGCTGCCTGTGCTTGCTGTGCTGCCTGTGCTTGCTGCCTGTGCTTGCTGTGCTGCCTGTGCTCGCCGTGCTGTCTGTGCTTGCTGACTGTGCTTGCTGTGCTGCCTGTGCTTGCTGCCTGTGCTTGCTGCGCTGCCTGTGCTGCCTGTGCTTGCTGCCTGGGCTTGCTGCCTGTGCTTGCTGTGCTGCCTGTGCTTGCTGCCTGTGCTTGCTGTGCTGCCTTTGCTTGCTGCCTGTGCATGCTGCCTGTGCTTGCTGTGCTGCCTGTGCTTGCTGTTTGTGCTTGCTGTGCTGCCTGTGCTTGCTGCCTGTGCTTGCTGTGCTGCCTGTGCTTGCTGCGCTGCCTGTGCTTGTTGTGCTGCCTGTGCTTGTTGTGCTGCCTGTGCTTGCTGTGCTTGCTATGCTGCCTGTGCTTGCTGCCTGTGCTTGCTGCGCTGCCTGTGCTTGCTGCCTGTGCTTGCTGTGCTGCCTGTGCTTGCTGCCTCTGCGTGCTGCCTGTGCTTGCTGCCTGTGCTGCCTGTGCTTGCTATGCTGCCTGTGCTTGCTGCCTGTGCTTGCTGTGCTGCCTATGCTTGCTGTTTGTGCTTGCTGTGCTGCCTGTGCTTGCTGTGCTGCCTGTGCTGCCTGTGCTTGCTGCCTGTGCTTACTGTGTTGCCTGTGCTTGCTGTGCTGCCTGTGCTTGCTGCCTGTGCTTGCTGTGCTGCCTGTGCTTGCTGCCTGTGCTTTCTGTGCTGCCTGTGCTTGCTGCCTGTGCTTGCTGTGCTGCCTGTGCTTGCTGTGCTGCCTGTGCTTGCTTCCTGTGCTGCCTGTGCTTGCTATGCTGCCTGTGCTGCCTGTGCTTGCTGCCTTTGCTTGCTGTGCTGCCTGTGCTTGCTGTCTGTGCTTGCTGTGCTGCCTGTGCTTCCTGTGCTGCCTGTGCTTGCTGTGCTGCCTTTGCTTGCTGCATGTGCTTGGTGCCTGTGCTTGCTGCCTGTGCTTGCTGTGCCGCCTGTGCTTGTTGTGCTGCCTGTGCTTGCTGTGCTGCCTGTGCTTGCTGCCTGTGCTTGCTGTGCTGCCTGTGCTTGCTGACTGTGCTTGCTGTGCTGCCTGTGCTTGCTGCCTATGCTTGCTGTGCTGCCTGTGCTGTCTGTGCTTGCTGACTGTGCTTGCTGTGCTGTCTGTGCTTGCTGACTGTGCTTGCTGTGCTGCCTGTGCTTGCTGTCTGTGCTTGCTGTGCTGCCTGTGCTTGCTGCCTGTGCTTGCTGTGCTGCCTGTGCTGCCTGTGCTTGCTGCCTGTGCTTACTGTGTTGCCTGTGCTTGCTGTGCTGCCTGTGCTTGCTGCCTGTGCTTGCTGTGCTGCCTGTGCTTGCTGTGCCGCCTGTGCTTGTTGGGCTGCCTGTGCTTGCTATGCTGCCTGTGCTTGCTGTGCTGCCTATGCTAGCTGTTTGTGCTTGCTGTGCTGCCTGTGCTTGCTGTGCTGCCTGTGCTTGCTGTTTGTGCTTGCTGTGCTGCCTGTGCTTGCTGCCTGTGCTTTCTGTGCTGCCTGTGCTTGCTGCCTGTGCTTGCTGTGCTGCCTGTGCTTGCTTGCTGTGCTGCCTGTGCTTGCTATGCTGCCTGTGCTGCCTTTGCTTGCTGCCTTTGCTTGCTGTGCTGCCTGTGCTTGCTGCCTGTGCTTGCTGTGCTGCCTGTGCAAGCTGCCTGTGCTTGCTGTGCTGCCTTTGCTTGCTGCATGTGCTTGTTGCCTGTGCTTGCCGCCTGTGCTTCCTGTGCTGCCTGTGCTTGCTATGCTGCCTGTGCTGCCTTTGCTTGCTGCCTTTGCTTGCTGTGCTGCCTGTGCTTGCTGCCTGTGCTTGCTGTGCTGCCTGTGCTTGCTGCCTGTGCTTGCTGTGCTGCCTGTGCTTGCTGCCTGTGCTTGCTGTGCCGCCTGTGCTTGTTGTGCTGCCTGTGCTTGCTGTGCTGCCTGTGCTTGCTGTGCTGCCTGTGCTTGCTGCCTGTGCTTGCTGTGCTGCCTGTGCTCGCTGTGCTGTCTGTGCTTGCTGACTGTGCTTGCTGTGCTGCCTGTGCTTGCTGCCTGTGCTTGCTGCGCTGCCTGTGCTTGCTGTGCTGCCTGTGCTTGCTGCCTGGGCTTGCTGCCTGTGCTTGCTGTGCTGCCTGTGCTTGCTATGCTGCCTGTGCTTGCTGCCTGTGCTTGCTGCACTTGCTGTGCTGCCTGTGCTTGCTGTGCTGCCTGTGCTTGCTGCGCTGCCTGTGCTTGCTGTGCTGCCTGTGCTTGCTGCCTGTGCTTGCTGTGCTGCCTGTGCTTGCTGACTGTGCTTGCTGTGCTGCCTGTGCTTGCTGCCTGTGCTTGCTGTGCTGCCTGTGCTCGCTGTGCTGTCTGTGCTTGCTGACTGTGCTTGCTGTGCTGCCTGTGCTTGCTGCCTGTGCTTGCTGCGCTGCCTGTGCTTGCTGTGCTGCCTGTGCTTGCTGCCTGGGCTTGCTGCCTGTGCTTGCTGTGCTGCCTGTGCTTGCTGCCTGGGCTTGCTGCCTGTGCTTGCTGTGCTGCCTGTGCTTGCTGCCCGTGCTTGCTGTGCTGCCTGTGCTTGCTGCCTGTGCTTGCTGTGCTGCCGGTGCTTGCTGTGCTGCCTGTGCTTGCTGCCTGTGCTTGCTGTGCTGCCTTTGCTTGCTGCCTGTGCTTGCTGCCTGTGCTTGCTGTGCCGCCTGTGCTTGTTGGGCTGCCTGTGCTTGCTGTGCTTGCTATGCTGCCTGTGCTTGCTGCCTGTGCTTGCTGTGCTGCCTATGCTAGCTGTTTGTGCTTGCTGTGCTGCCTGTGCTTGCTGTGCTGCCTGTGCTTGCTGCCTGTTAGCGATGCTTTTGATTTCGCCCATAACGCGCGGTAATTCGACAGTGGCACACGACAGTGCGTTGCTGTGTCACCTGTTTTTGGAGGCGCCGAGAGTCGCGGATCATATGTTTACCTCGGCGGCCGGTGCATTGACCTGCGTCTCAGTAAGAGTAAGCATTGTAAACAAATGCGAGAGTGAATTTCGCCGAAGATCGGAGCAGGCTTTGCCTGTTGGAAAGAGGACGGAGCTTGACCCCTCTGCACTTCCCCCAGAATCGCTAAAACGAACACATCTCGTTGAGCTATTTTGCGGGTTTCTAACATGCCTGTGCTTGCTGCCTGTGCTTGCTGTGCTGCCCGTGCTGCCTGTGCTTGCTGCCTGTGCTTACTGTGTTGCCTGTGCTTGCTGTGCTGCCTGTGCTTGCTGCCTGTGCTTGCTGTGCTGCCTGTGCTTGCTGCCTGTGCTTTCTGTGCTGCCTGTGCTTGCTGTCTGTGCTTGCTGTGCTGCCTGTGCTTGCTGTGCTGCCTGTGCTTGCTTCCTGTGCTGCCTGTGCTTGCTATGCTGCCTGTGCTGCCTGTGCTTGCTGCCTTTGCTTGCTGTGCTGCCTGTGCTTGCTGTCTGTGCTTGCTGTGCTGCCTGTGCTTGCTGCCTGTGCTTGCTGTGCTGCCTGTGCTTGCTGCCTGTGCTTTCTGTGCTGCCTGTGCTTGCTGCCTTTGCTTGCTGTGCTGCCTGTGCTTGCTGTCTGTGCTTGCTGTGCTGCCTGTGCTTGCTGTGCTGCCTGTGCTTGCTATGCTGCCTGTGCAAGCTGCCTGTGCTTGCTGTGCTGCCTTTGCTTGCTGCATGTGCTTGCTGCCTGTGCTTGCTGTGCCGCCTGTGCTTGTTGTGCTGCCTGTGCTTGCTGTGCTGCCTGTGCTTGCTGTGCTGCCTGTGCTTGCTGCCTGTGCTGCCTGTGCTGCCTGTGCTTGCTGCCTGTGCTTGCTCTGCTGCTTGTGCTTGCTGCCTGTGCTTGCTGTGCTGTCTGTGCTGTCTGTGCTGCCTGTGCTTGCTGCGCTGCGTGTGCTTGCTGTGCTGCCTGTGCTTGCTGCCTTTGCTTGCTGCCTGTGCTTGCTGCCTGTGCTTGCTGTGCCGCCTGCGCTTGTTGGGCTGCCTGTGCTTGCTGTGCTTGCTATGCTGCCTGTGCTTGCTGCCTGTGCTTGCTGCCTATGCTTGCTGTTTGTGCTTGCTGTGCTGCCTGTGCTGCCTGTGCTTGCTGTTTGTGCTTGCTGTGCTGCCTGTGCTTGCTGCCTGTGCTTGCTGTGCTGCCTGTGCTTGTTGCCTGTGCTTGCTGTGCTGCCTGTGCTTGCTGCCTGTGCTTGCTATGCTGCCTGTGCTTGCTGCCTGTGCTTGCTGCACTTGCTGTGCTGCCTGTGCTTGCTGTGCTGCCTGTGCTTGCTGCCCGTGCTTGCTGTGCTGCCTGTGCTTGCTGCCTGTGCTTGCTGTGCTGCCGGTGCTTGCTGTGCTGCCTCTGCTTGCTGCCTGTGCTTGCTGTGCTGCCTTTGCTTGCTGCCTGTGCTTGCTGCCTGTGCTTGCTGTGCCGCCTGTGCTTGTTGGGCTGCCTGTGCTTGCTGTGCTTGCTATGCTGCCTGTGCTTGCTGTGCTGCCTATGCTAGCTGTTTGTGCTTGCTGTGCTGCCTGTGCTTGCTGCCTGTTAGCGATGCTTTTGATTTCGCCCATAACACGCGGTAATTCGACAGTGGCACACGACAGTGCGTTGCTGTGTCACCTGTTTTTGGAGGCGCCGAGAGTCGCGGATCATATGTTTACCTCGGCGGCCGGTGCATTGACCTGCGTCTCAGTAAGAGTAAGCATTGTAAACAAATGCGAGAGTGAATTCGCCGAAGATCGGAGCAGGCTTTGCCTGTTGGAAAGAGGACGGAGCTTGACCCCTCTGCACTTCCCCCAGAATCGCTAAAACGAACACATCTCGTTGAGCTATTTTGCGGGTTTCTAACATGCCTGTGCTTGCTGTGCTGCCCGTGCTGCCTGTGCTTGCTGTGCCGCCTGTGCTTGTTGTGCTGTCTGTGCTTGCTGTGCTGCCTGTGCTTGCTGCCTGTGCTTGCTGCCTGTGCTTGCTGTGCTGTCTGTGCTTGCTGACTGTGCTTGCTGTGCTGCCTGTGCTTGCTGCCTGTGCTTGCTGCGCTGCCTGTGCTTGCTGTGCTGCCTGTGCTTGCTGCCTGGGCTTGCTGCCTGTGCTTGCTGCCTGTGCTTGCTGTGCTGCCTATGCTTGCTGCCTGTGCTTGCTGTGCTGCCTGTGCTTGCTGCCTGTGCTTGCTGTGCTGCCTGTGCTTGCTGCCTGTGCTTGCTGTGCTGCCTGTGCTTGCTGCGCTGCGTGTGCTTGCTGTGCTGCCTGTGCTTGCTGCCTGTGCTTGCTGTGCTGCCTTTGCTTGCTGCCTGTGCTTGCTGCCTGTGCTTGCTGTGCCGCCTGTGCTTGTTGGGCTGCCTGTGCTTGCTGTGCTTGCTATGCTGCCTGTGCTGGCTGCCTGTGCTTGCTGCCTATGCTTGCTGTTTGTGCTTGCTGTGCTGCCTGTGCTTGCTGTGCTGCCTGTGCTTGCTGCCTTTGCTTGCTGTGCTGCCTGTGCTTGCTGTCTGTGCTTGCTGTGCTGCCTGTGCTTGCTGTGCTGCCTTTGCTTGCTGCATGTGCTTGCTGCCTGTGCTTGCTGCCTGTGCTTGCTGTGCCGCCTTTGCTTGTTGTGCTGCCTGTGCTTGCTGTGCTGCCTGTGCTTGCTGTGCTGCCTGTGCTTGCTGCCTGTGCTTGCTGTGCTGCCTGTGCTTGCTGACTGTGCTTGCTGTGCTGCCTGTGCTTGCTGCCTGTGCTTGCTGTGCTGCCTGTGCTTGCTGTGCTGTCTGTGCTTGCTGACTGTGCTTGCTGTGCTGCCTGTGCTTGCTGCCTGTGCTTGCTGCGCTGCCTGTGCTTGCTGTGCTGCCTGTGCTTGCTGCCTGGGCTTGCTGCCTGTGCTTGCTGTGCTGCCTGTGCTTGCTGCCTGTGCTTGCTGCCTGTGCTTTCTGTGCTGCCTGTGCTTGCTGCCTGTGCTTGCTGTGCTGCCGTGCTTGCTTCCTGTGCTGCCTGTGCTTGCTGCCTTTGCTTGCTGTGCTGCCTGTGCTTGCTGTCTGTGCTTGCTGTGCTGCCTGTGCTTGCTGTGCTGCCTTTGCTTGCTGCATGTGCTTGCTGCCTGTGCTTGCTGCCTGTGCTTGCTGTGCCGCCTTTGCTTGTTGTGCTGCCTGTGCTTGCTGTGCTGCCTGTGCTTGCTGTGCTGCCTGTGCTTGCTGTGCTGCCTGTGCTTGCTGACTGTGCTTGCTGTGCTGCCTGTGCTTGCTGCCTTTGCTTGCTGTGCTGCCTGTGCTTGCTGTCTGTGCTTGCTGTGCTGCCTGTGCTTGCTGCCTGTGCTTGCTGCCTGTGCTTTCTGTGCTGCCTGTGCTAGCTGCCTGTGCTTGCTGCCTTTGCTTGCTGTGCTGCCTGTGCTTGCTGTCTGTGCTTGCTGTGCTGCCTGTGCTTGCTGTGCTGCCTGTGCTTGCTGTGCTTGCTATGCTGCCTGTGCAAGCTGCCTGTGCTTGCTGTGCTGCCTTTGCTTGCTGCATGTGCTTGCTGCCTGTGCTTGCTGTGCCGCCTGTGCTTGTTGTGCTGCCTGTGCTTGCTGTGCTGCCTGTGCTTGCTGTGCTGCCTGTGCTTGCTGCCTGTGCTGCCTGTGCTGCCTGTGCTTGCTGTGCTGCCTGAGCTGCCTGTGCTTGCTGCCTGTGCTTTCTGTGCTGCCTGTGCTTGCTGCCTGTGCTTGCTGTGCTGCCTGTGCTTGCTTCCTGTGCTGCCTGTGCTTGCTATGCTGCCTGTGCTGCCTGTGCTTGCTGCCTTTGCTTGCTGTGCTGCCTGTGCTTGCTGCCTGTGCTTGCTGTGCCGCCTGTGCTTGTTGGGCTGCCTGTGCTTGCTGTGCTTGCTATGCTGCCTGTGCTTGCTGCCTGTGCTTGCTGCCTATGCTTGCTGTGCTGCCTGTGCTTGCTGCCTGTGCTGCCTGTGCTGCCTGTGCTTGTTGCCTGTGCTTGCTGTGCTGCCTGTGCTTGCTGCCTGTGCTTGCTGCGCTGCGTGTGCTTGCTGTGCTGCCTGTGCTTGCTGCCTGTGCTTTCTGTGCTGCCTGTGCTTGCTGCCTGTGCTTGCTGTGCTGCCTGTGCTTGCTGCCTGTGCTTACTGTGTTGCCTGTGCTTGCTGTGCTGCCTGTGCTTGCTGCCTGTGCTTGCTGTGCTGCCTGTGCTTGCTGCCTGTGCTTGCTGTGCTGCCGTGCTTGCTTCCTGTGCTGCCTGTGTTTGCTATGCTGCCTGTGCTGCCTGTGCTTGCTGCCTTTGCTTGCTGTGCTGCCTGTGCTTGCTGTCTGTGCTTGCTGTGCTGCCTGTGCTTGCTGCCTGTGCTTGCTGTGCCGCCTGTGCTTGTTGGGCTGCCTGTCCTTGCTGTGCTTGCTATGCTGCCTGTGCTTGCTGCCTGTGCTTGCTGTGCTGCCTATGCTAGCTGTTTGTGCTGGCTGTGCTGCCTGTGCTTGCTGTGCTGCCTGTGCTTGCTGTTTGTGCTTGCTGTGCTGCCTGTGCTTGCTGCCTGTGCTTTCTGTGCTGCCTGTGCTTGCTGCCTGTGCTTGCTGTGCTGCCTGTGCTTGCTTCCTGTGCTGCCTGTGCTTGCTATGCTGCCTGTGCTGCCTGTGCTTGCTGCCTTTGCTTTCTGTGCTGCCTGTGCTTGCTGTCTGTGCTTGCTGTGCTGCCTGTGCTTGCTGTGCTGCCTGTGCTTGCTGTGCTTGCTATGCTGCCTGTGCAAGCTGCCTGTGCTTGCTGTGCTGCCTTTGCTTGCTGCATGTGCTTGCTGCCTGTGCTTGCTGCCTGTGCTTGCTGTGCCGCCTGTGCTTGTTGTGCTGCCTGTGCTTGCTGTGCTGCCTGTGCTTGCTGCCTGTGCTTTCTGTGCTGCCTGTGCTTGCTGCCTGTGCTTGCTGCCTTTGCTTGCTGTGCTGCCTGTGCTTGCTGTCTGTGCTTGCTGTGCTGCCTGTGCTTGCTGTGCTGCCTGTGCTTGCTATGCTGCCTGTGCAAGCTGCCTGTGCTTGCTGTGCTGCCTTTGCTTGCTGCATGTGCTTGCTGCCTGTGCTTGCTGTGCCGCCTGTGCTTGTTGTGCTGCCTGTGCTTGCTGTGCTGCCTGTGCTTGCTGTGCTGCCTGTGCTTGCCGCCTGTGCTGCCTGTGCTGCCTGTGCTTGCTGCCTGTGCTTGCTGTGCTGCCTGAGCTGCCTGTGCTTGCTGCCTGTGCTTGCTCTGCTGCTTGTGCTTGCTGCCTGTGCTTGCTGTGCTGTCTGTGCTGTCTGTGCTTGCTGTGCTGCCTGTGCTTGCTGCGCTGCGTGTGCTTGCTGTGCTGCCTGTGCTTGCTGCCTGTGCTTGCTGTGCTGCCTTTGCTTGCTGCCTTTGCTTGCTGCCTGTGCTTGCTGCCTGTGCTTGCTGCCTGTGCTTGCTGTGCCGCCTGTGCTTGTTGGGCTGCCTGTGCTTGCTGTGCTTGCTATGCTGCCTGTGCTTGCTGCCTGTGCTTGCTGCCTATGCTTGCTGTGCTGCCTTTGCTTGCTGCCTGTGCTTGCTGCCTGTGCTTGCTGTGCCGCCTGTGCTTGTTGGGCTGCCTGTGCTTGCTGTGCTTGCTATGCTGCCTGTGCTTGCTGTGCTGCCTATGCTAGCTGTTTGTGCTTGCTGTGCTGCCTGTGCTTGCTGCCTGTTAGCGATGCTTTTGATTTCGCCCATAACACGCGGTAATTCGACAGTGGCACACGACAGTGCGTTGCTGTGTCACCTGTTTTTGGAGGCGCCGAGAGTCGCGGATCATATGTTTACCTCGGCGGCCGGTGCATTGACCTGCGTCTCAGTAAGAGTAAGCATTGTAAACAAATGCGAGAGTGAATTCGCCGAAGATCGGAGCAGGCTTTGCCTGTTGGAAAGAGGACGGAGCTTGACCCCTCTGCACTTCCCCCAGAATCGCTAAAACGAACACATCTCGTTGAGCTATTTTGCGGGTTTCTAACATGCCTGTGCTTGCTGTGCTGCCCGTGCTGCCTGTGCTTGCTGTGCCGCCTGTGCTTGTTGTGCTGTCTGTGCTTGCTGTGCTGCCTGTGCTTGCTGCCTGTGCTTGCTGCCTGTGCTTGCTGTGCTGTCTGTGCTTGCTGACTGTGCTTGCTGTGCTGCCTGTGCTTGCTGCCTGTGCTTGCTGCGCTGCCTGTGCTTGCTGTGCTGCCTGTGCTTGCTGCCTGGGCTTGCTGCCTGTGCTTGCTGCCTGTGCTTGCTGTGCTGCCTATGCTTGCTGCCTGTGCTTGCTGTGCTGCCTGTGCTTGCTGCCTGTGCTTGCTGTGCTGCCTGTGCTTGCTGCCTGTGCTTGCTGTGCTGCCTGTGCTTGCTGCGCTGCGTGTGCTTGCTGTGCTGCCTGTGCTTGCTGCCTGTGCTTGCTGTGCTGCCTTTGCTTGCTGCCTGTGCTTGCTGCCTGTGCTTGCTGTGCCGCCTGTGCTTGTTGGGCTGCCTGTGCTTGCTGTGCTTGCTATGCTGCCTGTGCTGGCTGCCTGTGCTTGCTGCCTATGCTTGCTGTTTGTGCTTGCTGTGCTGCCTGTGCTTGCTGTGCTGCCTGTGCTTGCT
Organism: Priocnemis perturbator; assembly: GCA_963942575.1. NCBI lineage: Eukaryota > Metazoa > Arthropoda > Insecta > Hymenoptera > Pompilidae > Priocnemis > Priocnemis perturbator. The sequence continues at coordinate 31,854 of CAWWDK010000241.1, forward strand.
GCCTTTGCTTGCTGTGCTGCCTGTGCTTGCTGTCTGTGCTTGCTGTGCTGCCTGTGCTTGCTGTGCTGCCTTTGCTTGCTGCATGTGCTTGCTGCCTGTGCTTGCTGCCTGTGCTTGCTGTGCCGCCTTTGCTTGTTGTGCTGCCTGTGCTTGCTGTGCTGCCTGTGCTTGCTGTGCTGCCTGTGCTTGCTGCCTGTGCTTGCTGTGCTGCCTGTGCTTGCTGACTGTGCTTGCTGTGCTGCCTGTGCTTGCTGCCTGTGCTTGCTGTGCTGCCTGTGCTTGCTGTGCTGTCTGTGCTTGCTGACTGTGCTTGCTGTGCTGCCTGTGCTTGCTGCCTGTGCTTGCTGCGCTGCCTGTGCTTGCTGTGCTGCCTGTGCTTGCTGCCTGGGCTTGCTGCCTGTGCTTGCTGTGCTGCCTGTGCTTGCTGCCTGTGCTTGCTGCCTGTGCTTTCTGTGCTGCCTGTGCTTGCTGCCTGTGCTTGCTGTGCTGCCGTGCTTGCTTCCTGTGCTGCCTGTGCTTGCTGCCTTTGCTTGCTGTGCTGCCTGTGCTTGCTGTCTGTGCTTGCTGTGCTGCCTGTGCTTGCTGTGCTGCCTTTGCTTGCTGCATGTGCTTGCTGCCTGTGCTTGCTGCCTGTGCTTGCTGTGCCGCCTTTGCTTGTTGTGCTGCCTGTGCTTGCTGTGCTGCCTCTGCTTGCTGTGCTGCCTGTGCTTGCTGCCTGTGCTTGCTGTGCTGCCTGTGCTTGCTGACTGTGCTTGCTGTGCTGCCTGTGCTTGCTGCCTTTGCTTGCTGTGCTGCCTGTGCTTGCTGTCTGTGCTTGCTGTGCTGCCTGTGCTTGCTGCCTGTGCTTGCTGCCTGTGCTTTCTGTGCTGCCTGTGCTAGCTGCCTGTGCTTGCTGCCTTTGCTTGCTGTGCTGCCTGTGCTTGCTGTCTGTGCTTGCTGTGCTGCCTGTGCTTGCTGTGCTGCCTGTGCTTGCTGTGCTTGCTATGCTGCCTGTGCAAGCTGCCTGTGCTTGCTGTGCTGCCTTTGCTTGCTGCATGTGCTTGCTGCCTGTGCTTGCTGTGCCGCCTGTGCTTGTTGTGCTGCCTGTGCTTGCTGTGCTGCCTGTGCTTGCTGTGCTGCCTGTGCTTGCTGCCTGTGCTGCCTGTGCTGCCTGTGCTTGCTGTGCTGCCTGAGCTGCCTGTGCTTGCTGCCTGTGCTTTCTGTGCTGCCTGTGCTTGCTGCCTGTGCTTGCTGTGCTGCCTGTGCTTGCTTCCTGTGCTGCCTGTGCTTGCTATGCTGCCTGTGCTGCCTGTGCTTGCTGCCTTTGCTTGCTGTGCTGCCTGTGCTTGCTGCCTGTGCTTGCTGTGCCGCCTGTGCTTGTTGGGCTGCCTGTGCTTGCTGTGCTTGCTATGCTGCCTGTGCTTGCTGCCTGTGCTTGCTGCCTATGCTTGCTGTGCTGCCTGTGCTTGCTGCCTGTGCTGCCTGTGCTGCCTGTGCTTGTTGCCTGTGCTTGCTGTGCTGCCTGTGCTTGCTGCCTGTGCTTGCTGCGCTGCGTGTGCTTGCTGTGCTGCCTGTGCTTGCTGCCTGTGCTTTCTGTGCTGCCTGTGCTTGCTGCCTGTGCTTGCTGTGCTGCCTGTGCTTGCTGCCTGTGCTTACTGTGTTGCCTGTGCTTGCTGTGCTGCCTGTGCTTGCTGCCTGTGCTTGCTGTGCTGCCTGTGCTTGCTGCCTGTGCTTGCTGTGCTGCCGTGCTTGCTTCCTGTGCTGCCTGTGCTTGCTATGCTGCCTGTGCTGCCTGTGCTTGCTGCCTTTGCTTGCTGTGCTGCCTGTGCTTGCTGTCTGTGCTTGCTGTGCTGCCTGTGCTTGCTGCCTGTGCTTGCTGTGCCGCCTGTGCTTGTTGGGCTGCCTGTCCTTGCTGTGCTTGCTATGCTGCCTGTGCTTGCTGCCTGTGCTTGCTGTGCTGCCTATGCTAGCTGTTTGTGCTGGCTGTGCTGCCTGTGCTTGCTGTGCTGCCTGTGCTTGCTGTTTGTGCTTGCTGTGCTGCCTGTGCTTGCTGCCTGTGCTTTCTGTGCTGCCTGTGCTTGCTGCCTGTGCTTGCTGTGCTGCCTGTGCTTGCTTCCTGTGCTGCCTGTGCTTGCTATGCTGCCTGTGCTGCCTGTGCTTGCTGCCTTTGCTTTCTGTGCTGCCTGTGCTTGCTGTCTGTGCTTGCTGTGCTGCCTGTGCTTGCTGTGCTGCCTGTGCTTGCTGTGCTTGCTATGCTGCCTGTGCAAGCTGCCTGTGCTTGCTGTGCTGCCTTTGCTTGCTGCATGTGCTTGCTGCCTGTGCTTGCTGCCTGTGCTTGCTGTGCCGCCTGTGCTTGTTGTGCTGCCTGTGCTTGCTGTGCTGCCTGTGCTTGCTGCCTGTGCTTTCTGTGCTGCCTGTGCTTGCTGCCTGTGCTTGCTGCCTTTGCTTGCTGTGCTGCCTGTGCTTGCTGTCTGTGCTTGCTGTGCTGCCTGTGCTTGCTGTGCTGCCTGTGCTTGCTATGCTGCCTGTGCAAGCTGCCTGTGCTTGCTGTGCTGCCTTTGCTTGCTGCATGTGCTTGCTGCCTGTGCTTGCTGTGCCGCCTGTGCTTGTTGTGCTGCCTGTGCTTGCTGTGCTGCCTGTGCTTGCTGTGCTGCCTGTGCTTGCCGCCTGTGCTGCCTGTGCTGCCTGTGCTTGCTGCCTGTGCTTGCTGTGCTGCCTGAGCTGCCTGTGCTTGCTGCCTGTGCTTGCTCTGCTGCTTGTGCTTGCTGCCTGTGCTTGCTGTGCTGTCTGTGCTGTCTGTGCTTGCTGTGCTGCCTGTGCTTGCTGCGCTGCGTGTGCTTGCTGTGCTGCCTGTGCTTGCTGCCTGTGCTTGCTGTGCTGCCTTTGCTTGCTGCCTTTGCTTGCTGCCTGTGCTTGCTGCCTGTGCTTGCTGCCTGTGCTTGCTGTGCCGCCTGTGCTTGTTGGGCTGCCTGTGCTTGCTGTGCTTGCTATGCTGCCTGTGCTTGCTGCCTGTGCTTGCTGCCTATGCTTGCTGTGCTGCCTGTGCTTGCTGCCTGTGCTGCCTGTGCTGCCTGTGCTTGCTGCCTTTGCTTGCTGTGCTGCCTGTGCTTGCTGTGCTTGCTATGCTGCCTGTGCAAGCTGCCTGTGCTTGCTGTGCTGCCTTTGCTTGCTGCATGTGCTTGCTGCCTGTGCTTGCTGCCTGTGCTTGCTGTGCCGCCTGTGCTTGTTGGGCTGCCTGTGCTTGCTATGCTGCCTGTGCTTGCTGCCTGTGCTTGCTGCCTATGCTTGCTGTGCTGCCTGTGCTTGCTGCCTGTGCTGCCTGTGCTGCCTGTGCTTGTTGCCTGTGCTTGCTGTGCTGCCTGTGCTTGCTACCTGTGCTTGCTGCGCTGCGTGTGCTTGCTGCCTGTGCTTTCTGTGCTGCCTGTGCTTGCTGCCTGTGCTTGCTGTGCTGCCTGTGCTGCCTGTGCTTGCTGCCTGTGCTTACTGTGTTGCCTGTGCTTGCTGTGCTGCCTGTGCTTGCTGCCTGTGCTTGCTGCCTGTGCTTGCTGTGCTGCCTGTGCTTGCTGCCTGTGCTTGCTGTGCTGCCGTGCTTGCTTCCTGTGCTGCCTGTGCTTGCTATGCTGCCTGTGCTGCCTGTGCTTGCTGCCTTTGCTTGCTGTGCTGCCTGTGCTTGCTGTCTGTGCTTGCTGTGCTGCCTGTGCTTGCTGCCTGTGCTTGCTGTGCCGCCTGTGCTTGTTGGGCTGCCTGTCCTTGCTGTGCTTGCTATGCTGCCTGTGCTTGCTGCCTGTGCTTGCTGTGCTGCCTATGCTAGCTGTTTGTGCTGGCTGTGCTGCCTGTGCTTGCTGTGCTGCCTGTGCTTGCTGTTTGTGCTTGCTGTGCTGCCTGTGCTTGCTGCCTGTGCTTTCTGTGCTGCCTGTGCTTGCTGCCTGTGCTTGCTGTGCTGCCTGTGCTTGCTTCCTGTGCTGCCTGTGCTTGCTATGCTGCCTGTGCTGCCTGTGCTTGCTGCCTTTGCTTGCTGTGCTGCCTGTGCTTGCTGTCTGTGCTTGCTGTGCTGCCTGTGCTTGCTGTGCTGCCTGTGCTTGCTGTGCTTGCTATGCTGCCTGTGCAAGCTGCCTGTGCTTGCTGTGCTGCCTTTGCTTGCTGCATGTGCTTGCTGCCTGTGCTTGCTGCCTGTACTTGCTGTGCCGCCTGTGCTTGTTGTGCTGCCTGTGCTTGCTGTGCTGCCTGTGCTTGCTGCCTGTGCTTGCTGTGCTGCCTGTGCTTGCTGACTGTGCTTGCTGTGCTGCCTGTGCTTGCTGCCTGTGCTTGCTGTGCTGCCTGTGCTCGCTGTGCTGTCTGTGCTTGCTGACTGTGCTTGCTGTGCTGCCTGTGCTTGCTGCCTGTGCTTGCTGCGCTGCCTATGCTTGCTGTGCTGCCTGTGCTTGCTGTGCTGCCTATGCTAGCTGTTTGTGCTGGCTGTGCTGCCTGTGCTTGCTATGCTGCCTGTGCTTGCTGCCTGTTCTTGCTGCCTGTGCTTGCTGCACTTGCTGTGCTGCCTGTGCTTGCTGCCCGTGCTTGCTGTGCTGCCTGTGCTTGCTGCCTGTGCTTGCTGTGCTGCCTGTGCTTGCTGTGCTGCCGGTGCTTGCTGTGCTGCCTGTGCTTGCTGCCTGTGCTTGCTGTGCTGCCTTTGCTTGCTGCCTGTGCTTGCTGCCTGTGCTTGCTGTGCCGCCTGTGCTTGTTGGGCTGCCTGTGCTTGCTGTGCTTGCTATGCTGCCTGTGCTTGCTGCCTGTGCTTGCTGTGCTGCCTATGCTAGCTGTTTGTGCTTGCTGTGCTGCCTGTGCTTGCTGTGCTGCCTGTGCTTGCTGTGCTGCCTGTGCTTGCTGCCTGTTAGCGATGCTTTTGATTTCGCCCATAACACGCGGTAATTCGACAGTGGCACACGACAGTGCGTTGCTGTGTCACCTGTTTTTGGAGGCGCCGAGAGTCGCGGATCATATGTTTACCTCGGCGGCCGGTGCATTGACCTGCGTCTCAGTAAGAGTAAGCATTGTAAACAAATGCGAGAGTGAATTTCGCCGAAGATCGGAGCAGGCTTTGCCTGTTGGAAAGAGGACGGAGCTTGACGCCTCTGCACTTCCCCCAGAATCGCTAAAACGAACACATCTCGTTGAGCTATTTTGCGGGTTTCTAACATGCCTGTGCTTGCTGCCTGTGCTTGCTGTGCTGCCTGTGCTTGCTGCCTGTGCTTGCTGTGCTGCCTATGCTTGCTGCCTGTGCTTGCTGTGCTGCCTGTGCTTGCTGCCTGTTCTTGCTGTGCTGCCTGTGCTTGCTGTGCTGCCTGTGCTTGCTGCCTGTGCTTGCTGTGCTGCCTGTGCTTGCTGCGCTGCGTGTGCTTGCTGTGCTGCCTGTGCTTGCTGCCTGTGCTTGCTGTGCTGCCTTTGCTTGCTGCCTGTGCTTGCTGCCTGTGCTTGCTGTGCCGCCTGTGCTTGTTGGGCTGCCTGTGCTTGCTGTGCTTGCTATGCTGCCTGTGCTGGCTGCCTGTGCTTGCTGCCTATGCTTGCTGTTTGTGCTTGCTGTGCTGCCTGTGCTTGCTGCCTGTGCTTGCTGTGCTGCCTGTGCTTGCTGCCTGTGCTTTCTGTGCTGCCTGTGCTTGCTGCCTGTGCTTGCTGTGCTGCCGTGCTTGCTTCCTGTGCTGCCTGTGCTTGCTATGCTGCCTGTGCTGCCTGTGCTTGCTGCCTTTGCTTGCTGTGCTGCCTGTGCTTGTTGCCTGTGCTTGCTGTGCTGCCTGTGCTTGCTGCCTGTGCTTGCTGCGCTGCGTGTGCTTGCTGTGCTGCCTGTGCTTGCTGCCTGTGCTTTCTGTGCTGCCTGTGCTTGCTGCCTGTGCTTGCTGTGCTGCCTGTGCTGCCTGTGCTTGCTGCCTGTGCTTACTGTGCTGCCTGTGCTTGCTGTGCTGCCTGTGCTTGCTGTTTGTGCTTGCTGTGCTGCCTGTGCTTGCTGCCTGTGCTTGCTGTGCTGCCTGTGCTTGTTGCCTGTGCTTGCTGTGCTGCCTGTGCTTGCTGCCTGTGCTTGCTGCCTGTGCTTGCTGTGCCGCCTGTGCTTGTTGGGCTGCCTGTGCTTGCTGTGCTTGCTATGCTGCCTGTGCTGGCTGCCTGTGCTTGCTGCCTATGCTTGCTGTTTGTGCTTGCTGTGCTGCCTGTGCTTGCTGTGCTGCCTGTGCTTGCTTCCTGTGCTGCCTGTGCTTGCTGCCTGTGCTTGCTGTGCTGCCTGTGCTCGCTGTGCTGCCTGTGCTTGCTGCCTGTGCTTGCTGACTGTGCTTGCTGTGCTGCCTGTGCTTGCTGCCTGTGCTTGCTGTGCTGCCTGTGCTCGCTGTGCTGTCTGTGCTTGCTGACTGTTCTTGCTGTGCTGCCTGTGCTTGCTGCCTGTGCTTGCTGCGCTGCCTGTGCTTGCTGTGCTGCCTGTGCTTGCTGCCTGGGCTTGCTGCCTGTGCTTGCTGTGCTGCCTGTGCTTGCTGCCTGTGTTTGCTGCCTGTGCTTGCTTCCTGTGCTGCCTGTGCTTGCTATGCTGCCTGTGCTGCCTGTGCTTGCTATGCTGCCTGTGCTGCCTGTGCTTGCTGCCTTTGCTTGCTGTGCTGCCTGTGCTTGCTGTCTGTGCTTGCTGTGCTGCCTGTGCTTGCTGTGCTGCCTGTGCTTGCTGTGCTGCCTGTGCTTACTGTGCTTGCTATGCTGCCTGTGCAAGCTGCCTGTGCTTGCTGTGCTGCCTTTGCTTGCTGCATGTGCTTGCTGCCTGTGCTTGCTGCCTGTGCTTGCTGTGCCGCCTGTGCTTGTTGTGCTGCCTGTGCTTGCTGTGCTGCCTGTGCTTGCTGCCTGTGCTTGCTGTGCTGCCTGTGATTGCTGACTGTGCTTGCTGTGCTGCCTGTGCTTGCTGCCTGTGCTTGCTGTGCTGCCTGTGCTCGCTGTGCTGTCTGTGCTTGCTGACTGTGCTTGCTGTGCTGCCTGTGCTTGCTGCCTGTGCTTGCTGCGCTGCCTGTGCTTGCTGTGCTGCCTGTGCTTGCTGCCTGGGCTTGCTGCCTGTGCTTGCTGTGCTGCCTGTGCTTGCTGCCTGTGCTTGCTGTGCCGCCTGTGCTTGTTGGGCTGCCTGTGCTTGCTGTGCTTGCTATGCTGCCTGTGCTTGCTGCCTGTGCTTGCTGTGCTGCCTATGCTAGCTGTTTGTGCTTGCTGTGCTGCCTGTGCTTGCTGTGCTGCCTGTGCTTGCTGCCTGTTAGCGATGCTTTTGATTTCGCCCATAACACGCGGTAATTCGACAGTGGCCCACGACAGTGCGTTGCTGTGTCACCTGTTTTTGGAGGCGCCGAGAGTCGCGGATCATATGTTTACCTCGGCGGCCGGTGCATTGACCTGCGTCTCAGTAAGAGTAAGCATTGTAAACAAATGCGAGAGTGAATTTCGCCGAAGATCGGAGCAGGCTTTGCCTGTTGGAAAGAGGACGGAGCTTGACCCCTCTGCACTTCCCCCAGAATCGCTAAAACGAACACATCTCGTTGAGCTTTTTGCGGGTTTCTAACATGCCTGTGCTTGCTGCCTGTGCTTGCTGTGCTGCCCGTGCTGCCTGTGCTTGCTGTGCCGCCTGTGCTTGTTGTGCTGTCTGTGCTTGCTGTGCTGCCTGTGCTTGCTGCCTGTGCTTGCTGCCTGTGCTTGCTCTGCTGTCTGTGCTTGCTGACTGTGCTTGCTGTGCTGCCTGTGCTTTCTGCCTGTGCTTGCTTCGCTGCCTGTGCTTGCTGTGCTGCCTGTGCTTGCTGCCTGGGCTTGCTGCCTGTGCTTGCTGCCTGTGCTTGCTGTGCTGCCTGTGCTTGCTGTGCTGCCTGTGCTTGCTGCCTGTGCTTGCTGTGCTGCCTATGCTTGCTGCCTGTGTTTGCTGTGCTGCCTGTGCTTGCTGTGCTGCCTGTGCTTGCTGTGCTGCCTGTGCTTGCTGCCTGTGCTTGCTGTGCTGCCTGTGCTTGCTGCCTGTTAGCGATGCTTTTGATTTCGCCCATAACACGCGGTAATTCGACAGTGGCACACGACAGTGCGTTGCTGTGTCACCTGTTTTTGGAGGCGCCGAGAGTCGCGGATCATATGTTTACCTCGGCGGCCGGTGCATTGACCTGCGTCTCAGTAAGAGTAAGCATTGTAAACAAATGCGAGAGTGAATCTCGCCGAAGATCGGAGCAGGCTTTGCCTGTTGGAAAGAGGACGGAGCTTGACCCCTCTGCACTTCCCCCAGAATCGCTAAAACCAACACATCTCGTCGAGCTATTTTGCGGGTTTCTAACATAGCTGTGCTTTCTGCCTGTGCTTGCTGTGCTGCCTGTGCTTGCTGCCTATGCTTGCTGTGCTGCCTGTGCTTGCTGCCTGTGCTTGCTGCCTGTGCTGCCTGTGCTTGCTGTGCTGCCTGTGCTGCCTGTGCTTGATGCCTTTGCTTGCTGTCTGTGCTTGCTGTGCTGCCTGTGCTTGCTGCCTGTGCTTGCTGTTCTTGCTATGCTGCCTGTGCAAGCTGCCTGTGCTTAGTGTGCTGCCTGTGCTTGCTGTGCTGCCTTTGCTTGCTGCATGTGCTTGCTGCCTGTGCTTGCTGCCTGTGCTTGCTGTGCCGCCTGTGTTTGCTGTGCTGCCTGTGCTTGCTGTGCTGCCTGTGCTTGCTGCCTGTGCTTGCAGTGCTGCCTGTCCTTGCTGCCTGTGCTTGCTGTGCAGCCTGTGCTTGCTGTGCTGCCTGTGCTGCCTGTGCTTGCTGTGCTGCCTGTGCTTGCTGTGCTGCCTGTGCTTGCTGCCCGTGCTTGCTGTGCTGCCTGTGCTTGCTGCCTGTGCTTGCTGTGCTGCCTGTGTTTGCTGTGCTGCCTGTGCTTGCTGCCTGTGCTGTCTGTGCTTGCTGTGCTGCCTGTGCTTGCTGCCTGTGCGTGTTGTGCTGCCTGTCCTTGCTGCCTGTGCTGCCTGTGCTTGCTGTGCAGCCTGTGCTTGCTGTGCTGCCTGTGCTGTGCTGCCTGTGCTTGCTGTGCTGCCTGTGCTTGCTGCCTGGGCTTGCTGCCTGTGCTTGCTGTGCTGCCTGTGCTTGCTGCCTGTGCTTGCTATGCTGCCTGTGCTTGCTGCCTGTGCTTGCTGTGCTGCCTGTGCTTGCTGCCTGTGCTTGCTGCCTGTGCTTGCTGTGCTGCCTGTGCTTGCTGCCACTGCTTGCTGTGCTGCCGGTGCTTGCTCTGCTGCCTGTGCTTGCTGCCTGTGCTTGCTGTGCTGCCTATGCTTGCTGCCTGTGCTTGCTGCCTGTGCTTGCTGTGCCGCCTGTGCTTGTTGGGCTGCCTGTGCTTGCTGTGCTTGCTATGCTGCCTGTGCGTGCTGCCTGTGCTTGCTGTTTATGCTTGCTGTGCTGCCTGTGCTTGCTACCTGTGCTTGCTGTGCTGCCTGTGCTTGCTGCCTGTGCTTGCTGCGCTGCGTGTGCTTGCTGTGCTGCCTGTGTTTGCTGCCTGTGCTTGCTGTGCTGCCTTAGCTTGCTGCCTGTGCTTGCTGCCTGTGCTTGCTGTGCCGCCTGTGCTTGTTGTGCTGCCTGTGCTTGCTGTGCTTGCTATGCTGCCTGTGCTTGCTGCCTGTGCTTGCTGTGCTGCCTGTGCTTGCTGCCTGTGCTTGCTGTGCTGCCTGTGCTTGCTGTGCTGCCTGTGCTTGCTGCCTGTGCTTGCTGCCTGTGCTTGCTGCCTGTGCTTGCTGTGCCGCCTGTGCTTGCTGTGCTGCCTGTGCTTGCTGCCTGTGCTTTCTGTGCTGCCTGTGCTTGCTGCCTGTGCTTGCTGTGCTGCCTGTGCTTGCTGTGCTGCCTGTGCTTGCTGTGCTGCCTGTGCTTGCTGCCTGTGCTTGCTGCGCTGCCTGTGCTTGCTGCCTGGGCTTGCTGCCTGTGCTTGCTGTCCTGCCTGTGCTTGCTGCCTGTGTTTGCTGCCTGTGCTTGCTGCACTTGCTGTGCTGCCTGTGCTTGCTGTGCTGCCTGTGCTTGCTGCCCGTGCTTGCTGTGCTGCCTGTGCTTGCTGCCTGTGCTTGCTGTGCTGCCTGTGTTTGCTGTGCTGCCTGTGCTTGCTGCCTGTGCTTGCTGCCTGTGCTTGCTGCCTGTGCTTGCTGTGCCGCCTGTGCTTGCTGTGCTGCCTGTGCTTGCTGCCTGTGCTTTCTGTGCTGCCTGTGCTTTCTGTGCTGCCTGTGCTTGCTGCCTGTGCTTGCTGTGCTGCCTGTGCTTGCTGCGCTGCGTGTGCTTGCTGTGCTGCCTGTGCTTGCTGCCTGTGCTTGCTGTGCTGCCTGTGCTTGCTGCCAGTGCTTGCTGTGCTGCCTTTGCTTGCTGCCTGTGCTTGCTGCCTGTGCTTGCTGTGCCGCCTGTGCTTGTTGTGCTGCCTGTGCTTGCTGTGCTTTCTGTGCTGCCTGTGCTTGCTGCCTGTGCTTGCTGTGCTGCCTGTGCTTGCTGCCTGTGCTTTCTGTGCTGCCTGTGCTTGCTGCCTGTGCTTGCTGTGCTGCCTGTGCTTGCTGTGCTGTCTGTGCTTGCTGACTGTGCTTGCTGTGCTGCCTGTGCTTGCTGTGCTGTCTGTGCTTGCTGACTGTGCTTGCTGTGCTGCCTGTGCTTGCTGCCTGTGCTTGCTGCGCTGCCTGTGCTTGCTGTGCTGCCTGTACTTGCTGCCTGGGCTTGCTGAATGGTGCTTGCTGCCTGTGCTTGCTGTGCTGCCTGTGCTTGCTGCCTGTGCTTGCTGTGCTGCCTGTGCTTGCTGCCTGTGCTTGCTGTAATGCCTGTGCTTGCTGCCTGTGCTTGCTGTGCTGCCTGTTAGCGATGCATTTGATTTCGCCCATAACACGCGGTAATTCGACAGTGGCACACGACATTGCGTTGCTGTGTCACCTGTTTTTGGAGGCGCCGAGAGTCGCGGATCATATGTTTACCTCGGCGGCCGTTGCATTGACCTGCGTCTCAGTAAGAGTAAGCATTGTAAACAAATGCGAGAGTGAATCTCGCCGAAGATCGGAGCAGGCTTTGCCTGTTGGAAAGAGGACGGAGCTTGACCCCTCTGCACTTCCCCCAGAATCGCTAAAACCAACACATCTCGTCGAGCTATTTTGCGGGTTTCTTACATAGCTGTGCTTGCTGCCTGTGCTTGCTGTGCTGCTTGTGCTTGCTGCCTGTGCTAGCTGTGCTGCCTGTGCTTGCTGTGCTGTCTGTGCTTGCTGTGCTGCGTGTGCCTGCTGCGCTGCGTGTGCCTGCTGTGCTGCCTGTGCTTGCTGTGCTGCCTGTGCTTGCTGCCTGTGCTTGCTGTGCTGCCCGTGCTGCCTGTGCTTGCTGCCTGTGCTTACTGTGTTGCCTGTGCTTGCTGTGCTGCCTGTGCTTGCTGTCTGTGCTTGCTGTGCTGCCTGTGCTTGCTGTGCTGCCTGTGCTTGCTGCCTGTGCTTGCTGTGCTTGCTATGCTGCCTGTGCTTGCTGTGCTGCCTTTGCTTGCTGCATGTGCTTGCTGCCTGTGCTTGCTGCCTGTGCTTGCTGTGCCGCCTGTGCTTGTTGTGCTGCCTGTGCTTGCTGTGCTGCCTGTGCATGCTGTGCTGCCTGTGCTTGCTGCCTGTGCTTGCTGTGCTGCCTGTCCTTGCTGCCTGTGCTGCCTGTGCTTGCTGTGCAGCCTGTGCTTGCTGTGCTGCCTGTGCTGTGCTGCCTGTGCTTGCTGTGCTTGCTGTGCTTGCTATGCTGCCTGTGCTTGCTCCCTTTGCTTGCTGTGCTGCCTGTGCTTGCTGCCTGTGCTTGCTGCCTGTGCTTGCTGTGCTGCCTGTGCTTGCTGGGCTGTCTGTGCTTGCTGCCTGTGCTTGCTGTGCTGCTTGTGCTTGCTGCCTGTTAGCGATGCTTTTGATTTCGCCCATAACACGCGGGAATTCGACAGTGGCACACGACAGTGCGTTGCTGTGTCACCTGTTTTTGGAGGCGCCGAGAGTCGCGGATCATTTGTTTACCTCGGCGGCCGGTGCATTGACCTGCGTCTCAGTAAGAGTAAGCATTGTAAACAAATGCGAGAGTGAATTTCGCCGAAGATCGGAGCAGGCTTTGCCTGTTGGAAAGAGGACGGAGCTTGACCCCTCTGCACTTCCCCCAGAATCGCTAAAACCAACACATCTCGTCGAGCTATTTTGCGGGTTTCTTACATAGCTGTGCTTGCTGCCTGTGCTTGCTGTGCTGCTTGTGCTTGCTGCCTGTGCTAGCTGTGCTGCCTGTGCTTGCTGTGCTGTCTGTGCTTGCTGTGCTGCGTGTGCCTGCTGCGCTGCGTGTGCCTGCTGTGCTGCCTGTGCTTGCTGTGCTGCCTGTGCTTGCTGCCTGTGCTTGCTGTGCTGCCCGTGCTGCCTGTGCTTGCTGCCTGTGCTTACTGTGTTGCCTGTGCTTGCTGTGCTGCCTGTGCTTGCTGTCTGTGCTTGCTGTGCTGCCTGTGCTTGCTGTGCTGCCTGTGCTTGCTGCCTGTGCTTGCTGTGCTTGCTATGCTGCCTGTGCTTGCTGTGCTGCCTTTGCTTGCTGCATGTGCTTGCTGCCTGTGCTTGCTGCCTGTGCTTGCTGTGCCGCCTGTGCTTGTTGTGCTGCCTGTGCTTGCTGTGCTGCCTGTGCATGCTGTGCTGCCTGTGCTTGCTGCCTGTGCTTGCTGTGCTGCCTGTCCTTGCTGCCTGTGCTGCCTGTGCTTGCTGTGCAGCCTGTGCTTGCTGTGCTGCCTGTGCTGTGCTGCCTGTGCTTGCTGTGCTTGCTGTGCTTGCTATGCTGCCTGTGCTTGCTCCCTTTGCTTGCTGTGCTGCCTGTGCTTGCTGCCTGTGCTTGCTGCCTGTGCTTGCTGTGCTGCCTGTGCTTGCTGGGCTGTCTGTGCTTGCTGCCTGTGCTTGCTGTGCTGCTTGTGCTTGCTGCCTGTTAGCGATGCTTTTGATTTCGCCCATAACACGCGGGAATTCGACAGTGGCACACGACAGTGCGTTGCTGTGTCACCTGTTTTTGGAGGCGCCGAGAGTCGCGGATCATTTGTTTACCTCGGCGGCCGGTGCATTGACCTGCGTCTCAGTAAGAGTAAGCATTGTAAACAAATGCGAGAGTGAATTTCGCCGAAGATCGGAGCAGGCTTTGCCTGTTGGAAAGAGGACGGAGCTTGACCCCTCTGCACTTCCCCCAGAATCGCTAAAACCAACACATCTCGTCGAGCTATTTTGCGGGTTTCTTACATAGCTGTGCTTGCTGCCTGTGCTTGCTGTGCTGCTTGTGCTTGCTGCCCGTGCTAGCTGTGCTGCCTGTGCTTGCTGTGCTGCTTGTGCTTGCTGCCTGTGCTAGCTGTGCTGCCTGTGCTGGCTGTGCTGCCTGTGCTTGCTGTGCTGCCTGTGCTTGTTGCCTGTGCTTGCTGTGCTGCCTGTGCTTGCTGCCTGTGCTTGCTGCGCTGCGTGTGCTTGCTGTGCTGCCTGTGCTTGCTGCCTGTGCTTGCTGTGCTGCCTTTGCTTGCTGCCTGTGCTTGCTGCCTGTGATTGCTGTGCTTGCTATGCTGCCTGTGCAAGCTGCCTGTGCTTAGTGTGCTGCCTGTGCTTGCTGTGCTGCCTTTGCTTGCTGCATGTGCTTGCTGCCTGTGCTTGCTGCCTGTGCTTGCTGCCTGTGCTTGCTGTGCCGCCTGTGCTTGCTGTGCTGCCTTTGCTTGCTGCATCTGCTTGCTGCCTGTGCTTGCTGCCTGTGCTTGCTGTGCCGCCTGTGCTTGCTGTGCTGCCTGTGCATGCTGTGCTGCCTGTGCATGCTGCCTGTGCTTGCTGTGCTGCCTGTCCTTGCTGCATGTGCTTGCTGCCTGTGCTTGCTGCCTGTGCTTGCTGCCTGTGCTTGCTGTGCCGCCTGTGTTTGCTGTGCTGCCTGTGCTTGCTGTGCTGCCTGTGCTTGCTGCCTGTGCTTGCTGTGCTGCCTGTCCTTGCTGCCTGTGCTGCCTGTGCTTGCTGTGCAGCCAGTGCTTGCTGTGCTGCCTGTGCTTGCTGTGCTGCCTGTGCTTACTGTGCTGCCTGTGCTTGCTGCCTGTGCTTGCTGTGCTGCCTGTCCTTGCTACCTGTGCTGCCTGTGCTTGCTGTGCAGCCTGTGCTTGCTGTGCTGCCTGTGCTGTGCTGCCTGTGCTTGCTGTGCTGCCTGTGCTTGCTGCCTGTGCTTGCTGTGCTGCCTGTGCTTGCTGCCTGGGCTTGCTGCCTGTGCTTGCTGTGCTGCCTGTGCTGTGCTGCCTGTGCTTGCTGTGCCGCCTGTGTTTGCTGTGCTGCCTGTGCTTGCTGTGCTGCCTGTGCTTGCTGCCTGTGCTTGCTGTGCTGCCTGTCCTTGCTGCCTGTGCTGCCTGTGCTTGCTGTGCTGCCTTTGCTTGCTGCATCTGCTTGCTGCCTGTGCTTGCTGCCTGTGCTTGCTGTGCCGCCTGTGTTTGCTGTGCTGCCTGTGCTTGCTGTGCTGCCTGTGCTTGCTGCCTGTGCTTGCTGTGCTGCCTGTCCTTGCTGCCTGTGCTTGCTGTGCAGCCTGTGCTTGCTGTGCTGCCTGTGCTGTGCTGCCTGTGCTTGCTGTGCTGCCTGTGCTTGCTGCCTGTGCTTGCTGTGCTGCCTGTGCTTGCTGCCTGGGCTTGCTGCCTGTGCTTGCTGTGCTGCCTGTGCTGTGCTGCCTGTGCTTGCTGTGCCGCCTGTGTTTGCTGTGCTGCCTGTGCTTGCTGTGCTGCCTGTGCTTGCTGCCTGTGCTTGCTGTGCTGCCTGTCCTTGCTGCCTGTGCTGCCTGTGCTTGCTGTGCTGCCTTTGCTTGCTGCATCTGCTTGCTGCCTGTGCTTGCTGCCTGTGCTTGCTGTGCCGCCTGTGTTTGCTGTGCTGCCTGTGCTTGCTGTGCTGCCTGTGCTTGCTGCCTGTGCTTGCTGTGCTGCCTGTCCTTGCTGCCTGTGCTGCCTGTGCTTGCTGTGCAGCCAGTGCTTGCTGTGCTGCCTGTGCTTGCTGTGCTGCCTGTGCTTACTGTGCTGCCTGTGCTCGCTGCCCGTGCTTGCTGTGGTGCCTGTGCTTGCTGCCTGTGCTTGCTGTGCTGCCGGTGCTTGCTGTGCTGCCTGTGCTTGCTGCCTGTGCTTGCTGTGCTGCCTTTGCTTGCTGCATGTGCTTGCTGCCTGTGCTTGCTGCCTGTGCTTGTTGTGCTGCCTGTGCTTGCTGTGCTTGCTATGCTGCCTGTGCGTGCTGCCTGTGCTTACTGTGTTGCCTGTGCTTGCTGTGCTGCCTGTGCTTGCTATGCTGCCTGTGCTGCCTGTGCTTGCTGCCTTTGCTTGCTGTGCTGCCTGTGCTTGCTGTGCTGCCTGTGCTTGCTGCCTGTGCTTGCTGTGCTGCCTGTGCTTGCTGCCTGTGCTTGCTGCCTGTGCTTGCTGTGCTGCCTGTGCTGCCTGTGCTTGCTGTGCAGCCTGTGCTTGCTGTGCTGCCTGTGCTGTGCTGCCTGTGCTTGCTGTGCTGCCTATGCTTGCTGCCCGTGCTTGCTGTGCTGCCTGTGCTTGCTGCCTTTGCTTGCTGTGCTGCCTGTGCTTGCTGTGCTGCCTGTGCTGCCTGTGCTTGCTGCCTGTGCTTGCTATGCTGCCTGTGCTTGCTGCCTGTGCTTGCTGTGCTGCCTATGCTTGCTGTTTGTGCTTGCTGTGGTGCCTGTGCTTGCTGTGCTGCCTGTGCTGCCTGTGCTTGCTGCCTGTGCTTACTGTGTTGCCTGTGCTTGCTGTGCTGCCTGTGCTTGCTGCCTGTGCTTGCTGTGCTGCCTGTGCTTGCTGCCTGTGCTTTCTGTGCTGCCTGTGCTTGCTGCCTGTGCTTGCTGTGCTGCCTGTGCTTGCTATGCTGCCTGTGCTGCCTGTGCTTGCTGCCTTTGCTTGCTGTGCTGCCTGTGCTTGCTGTCTGTGCTTGCTGTGCTGCCTGTGCTGCCTGTGCTTGCTGCCTGTGCTTACTGTGTTGCCTGTGGTTGCTGTGCTGCTTGTGCTTGCTGCCTGTGCTTGCTGTGCTGCCTGTGCTTGCTATGCTGCCTGTGCTGCCTGTGCTTGCTGCCTTTGCTTGCTGTGCTGCCTGTGCTTGCTGTCTGTGCTTGCTGTGCTGCCTGTGCTTGCTGTTTGTGCTTGCTGTGCTGCCTGTGTTTGCTGCCTGTGCTTGCTGTGCTGCCTGTGCTTGTTGCCTGTGCTTGCTGTGCTGCCTGTGCTTGCTGCCTATGCTTGCTGCGCTGCGTGTGCTTGCTGTGCTGCCTGTGCTTGCTGCCTGTGCTTGCTGTGCTGCCTTTGCTTGCTGCCTGTGCTTGCTGTGCCGCCTGTGCTTGCTGTGCTGCCTGTGCTTGCTGTGCTTGATACGCTGCCTGTGCTTGCTGCCTGTGCTTGCTGTGCTGCCTGTGCTGCCTGTGCTTGCTGCCTGTGCTTACTGTGTTGCCTGTGGTTGCTGTGCTGCTTGTGCTTGCTGCCTGTGCTTGCTGTGCTGCCTGTGCTTGCTGTGCTGCCTGTGCTTGCTGTGCTGCCGGTGCTGGCTGTGCTGCCTGTGCTTGCTGCCTGGGCTTGCTGCCTGTGCTTGCTGTGCTGCCTGTGCTGTGCTGCCTGTGCTTGCTGTGCTGCCTGTGCTTGCTGCCTGTGCTTGCTGTGCTGCCTGTGCTTGCTGCCTGGGCTTGCTGCCTGTGCTTGCTGTGCTGCCTGTGCTTGCTGCCTGTGCTTGCTGTGCTGCCTGTGCTTGCTGCCTGTGCTTGCTGCCTGTGCTTGCTGCCTGTGCTTGCTGCCTGTGCTTGCTGCCTGTGCTTGCTGTGCCGCCTGTGCTTGTTGTGCTGCCTGTGCTTGCTGTGCTGCCTGTGCATGCTGTGCTGCCTGTGCTTGCTGCCTGTGCTTGCTGTGCTGCCTGTCCTTGCTGCCTGTGCTGCCTGTGCTTGTTGTGCAGCCTGTGCTTGCTGTGCTGCCTGTGCTGTGCTGCCTGTGCTTGCTGTGCTTGCTGTGCTTGCTATGCTGCCTGTGCTTGCTCCCTTTGCTTGCTGTGCTGCCTGTGCTTGCTGCCTGTGCTTGCTGCCTGTGCTTGCTGTGCTGCCTGTGCTTGCTGGGCTGTCTGTGCTTGCTGCCTGTGCTTGCTGTGCTGCTTGTGCTTGCTGCCTGTTAGCGATGCTTTTGATTTCGCCCATAACACGCGGGAATTCGACAGTGGCACACGACAGTGCGTTGCTGTGTCACCTGTTTTTGGAGGCGCCGAGAGTCGCGGATCATTTGTTTACCTCGGCGGCCGGTGCATTGACCTGCGTCTCAGTAAGAGTAAGCATTGTAAACAAATGCGAGAGTGAATTTCGCCGAAGATCGGAGCAGGCTTTGCCTGTTGGAAAGAGGACGGAGCTTGACCCCTCTGCACTTCCCCCAGAATCGCTAAAACCAACACATCTCGTCGAGCTATTTTGCGGGTTTCTTACATAGCTGTGCTTGCTGCCTGTGCTTGCTGTGCTGCTTGTGCTTGCTGCCCGTGCTAGCTGTGCTGCCTGTGCTTGCTGTGCTGCTTGTGCTTGCTGCCTGTGCTAGCTGTGCTGCCTGTGCTGGCTGTGCTGCCTGTGCTTGCTGTGCTGCCTGTGCTTGTTGCCTGTGCTTGCTGTGCTGCCTGTGCTTGCTGCCTGTGCTTGCTGCGCTGCGTGTGCTTGCTGTGCTGCCTGTGCTTGCTGCCTGTGCTTGCTGTGCTGCCTTTGCTTGCTGCCTGTGCTTGCTGCCTGTGATTGCTGTGCTTGCTATGCTGCCTGTGCAAGCTGCCTGTGCTTAGTGTGCTGCCTGTGCTTGCTGTGCTGCCTTTGCTTGCTGCATGTGCTTGCTGCCTGTGCTTGCTGCCTGTGCTTGCTGCCTGTGCTTGCTGTGCCGCCTGTGCTTGCTGTGCTGCCTTTGCTTGCTGCATCTGCTTGCTGCCTGTGCTTGCTGCCTGTGCTTGCTGTGCCGCCTGTGCTTGCTGTGCTGCCTGTGCATGCTGTGCTGCCTGTGCATGCTGCCTGTGCTTGCTGTGCTGCCTGTCCTTGCTGCATGTGCTTGCTGCCTGTGCTTGCTGCCTGTGCTTGCTGCCTGTGCTTGCTGTGCCGCCTGTGTTTGCTGTGCTGCCTGTGCTTGCTGTGCTGCCTGTGCTTGCTGCCTGTGCTTGCTGTGCTGCCTGTCCTTGCTGCCTGTGCTGCCTGTGCTTGCTGTGCAGCCAGTGCTTGCTGTGCTGCCTGTGCTTGCTGTGCTGCCTGTGCTTACTGTGCTGCCTGTGCTTGCTGCCTGTGCTTGCTGTGCTGCCTGTCCTTGCTGCCTGTGCTGCCTGTGCTTGCTGTGCAGCCTGTGCTTGCTGTGCTGCCTGTGCTGTGCTGCCTGTGCTTGCTGTGCTGCCTGTGCTTGCTGCCTGTGCTTGCTGTGCTGCCTGTGCTTGCTGCCTGGGCTTGCTGCCTGTGCTTGCTGTGCTGCCTGTGCTGTGCTGCCTGTGCTTGCTGTGCCGCCTGTGTTTGCTGTGCTGCCTGTGCTTGCTGTGCTGCCTGTGCTTGCTGCCTGTGCTTGCTGTGCTGCCTGTCCTTGCTGCCTGTGCTGCCTGTGCTTGCTGTGCTGCCTTTGCTTGCTGCATCTGCTTGCTGCCTGTGCTTGCTGCCTGTGCTTGCTGTGCCGCCTGTGTTTGCTGTGCTGCCTGTGCTTGCTGTGCTGCCTGTGCTTGCTGCCTGTGCTTGCTGTGCTGCCTGTCCTTGCTGCCTGTGCTGCCTGTGCTTGCTGTGCAGCCAGTGCTTGCTGTGCTGCCTGTGCTTGCTGTGCTGCCTGTGCTTACTGTGCTGCCTGTGCTCGCTGCCCGTGCTTGCTGTGGTGCCTGTGCTTGCTGCCTGTGCTTGCTGTGCTGCCGGTGCTTGCTGTGCTGCCTGTGCTTGCTGCCTGTGCTTGCTGTGCTGCCTTTGCTTGCTGCATGTGCTTGCTGCCTGTGCTTGCTGCCTGTGCTTGTTGTGCTGCCTGTGCTTGCTGTGCTTGCTATGCTGCCTGTGCGTGCTGCCTGTGCTTACTGTGTTGCCTGTGCTTGCTGTGCTGCCTGTGCTTGCTATGCTGCCTGTGCTGCCTGTGCTTGCTGCCTTTGCTTGCTGTGCTGCCTGTGCTTGCTGTGCTGCCTGTGCTTGCTGCCTGTGCTTGCTGTGCTGCCTGTGCTTGCTGCCTGTGCTTGCTGCCTGTGCTTGCTGTGCTGCCTGTGCTGCCTGTGCTTGCTGTGCAGCCTGTGCTTGCTGTGCTGCCTGTGCTGTGCTGCCTGTGCTTGCTGTGCTGCCTATGCTTGCTGCCCGTGCTTGCTGTGCTGCCTGTGCTTGCTGCCTTTGCTTGCTGTGCTGCCTGTGCTTGCTGTGCTGCCTGTGCTGCCTGTGCTTGCTGCCTGTGCTTGCTATGCTGCCTGTGCTTGCTGCCTGTGCTTGCTGTGCTGCCTATGCTTGCTGTTTGTGCTTGCTGTGGTGCCTGTGCTTGCTGTGCTGCCTGTGCTGCCTGTGCTTGCTGCCTGTGCTTACTGTGTTGCCTGTGCTTGCTGTGCTGCCTGTGCTTGCTGCCTGTGCTTGCTGTGCTGCCTGTGCTTGCTGCCTGTGCTTTCTGTGCTGCCTGTGCTTGCTGCCTGTGCTTGCTGTGCTGCCTGTGCTTGCTATGCTGCCTGTGCTGCCTGTGCTTGCTGCCTTTGCTTGCTGTGCTGCCTGTGCTTGCTGTCTGTGCTTGCTGTGCTGCCTGTGCTGCCTGTGCTTGCTGCCTGTGCTTACTGTGTTGCCTGTGGTTGCTGTGCTGCTTGTGCTTGCTGCCTGTGCTTGCTGTGCTGCCTGTGCTTGCTATGCTGCCTGTGCTGCCTGTGCTTGCTGCCTTTGCTTGCTGTGCTGCCTGTGCTTGCTGTCTGTGCTTGCTGTGCTGCCTGTGCTTGCTGTTTGTGCTTGCTGTGCTGCCTGTGTTTGCTGCCTGTGCTTGCTGTGCTGCCTGTGCTTGTTGCCTGTGCTTGCTGTGCTGCCTGTGCTTGCTGCCTATGCTTGCTGCGCTACGTGTGCTTGCTGTGCTGCCTGTGCTTGCTGCCTGTGCTTGCTGTGCTGCCTTTGCTTGCTGCCTGTGCTTGCTGTGCCGCCTGTGCTTGCTGTGCTGCCTGTGCTTGCTGTGCTTGATACGCTGCCTGTGCTTGCTGCCTGTGCTTGCTGTGCTGCCTGTGCTTGCTGCACTTGCTGTGCTGCCTGTGCTGCCTGTGCTCGCTGCCCGTGCTTGCTGTGGTGCCTGTGCTTGCTGCCTGTGCTTGCTGTGCTGCCTGTGCTTGCTGTGCTGCCGGTGCTGGCTGTGCTGCCTGTGCTTGCTGCCTGGGCTTGCTGCCTGTGCTTGCTGTGCTGCCTGTGCTGTGCTGCCTGTGCTTGCTGTGCTGCCTGTGCTTGCTGCCTGTGCTTGCTGTGCTGCCTGTGCTTGCTGCCTGGGCTTGCTGCCTGTGCTTGCTGTGCTGCCTGTGCTTGCTGCCTGTGCTTGCTGTGCTGCCTGTGCTTGCTGCCTGTGCTTGCTGCCTGTGCTTGCTGCCTGTGCTTGCTGCCTGTGCTTGCTGTGCTGCCTGTGCTTGCTGCCTGTGCTTGCTGTGCTGCCTGTGCTTGCTGCCTCTGCTTGCTGTGCTGCCTGTGCTTGCTGCACTTGCTGTGCTGCCTGTGCTGCCTGTGCTCGCTGCCCGTGCTTGCTGTGGTGCCTGTGCTTGCTGCCTGTGCTTGCTGTGCTGCCTGTGCTTGCTGTGCTGCCGGTGCTTGCTGTGCTGCCTGTGCTTGCTGCCTGTGCTTGCTGTGCTGCCTTTGCTTGCTGCATGTGCTTGCTGCCTGTGCTTGCTGCCTGTGCTTGTTGTGCTGCCTGTGCTTGCTGTGCTTGCTATGCTGCCTGTGCGTGCTGCCTGTGCTTGCTGTTTATGCTTGCTGTGCTGCCTGTGCTTGCTATGCTGCCTGTGCTTGCTCCCTTTGCTTGCTGTGCTGCCGGTGCTTGCTGTGCTGCCTGTGCTTGCTGCCTGTGCTTGCTGTGCTGCCTTTGCTTGCTGCATGTGCTTGCTGCCTGTGCTTGCTGCCTGTGCTTGTTGTGCTGCCTGTGCTTGCTGTGCTTGCTATGCTGCCTGTGCGTGCTGCCTGTGCTTGCTGTTTATGCTTGCTGTGCTGCCTGTGCTTGCTATGCTGCCTGTGCTTGCTCCCTTTGCTTGCTGTGCTGCCTGTGCTTACTGTGTTGCCTGTGCTTGCTGTGCTGCCTGTGCTTGCTATGCTGCCTGTGCTGCCTGTGCTTGCTGCCTTTGCTTGCTGTGCTGCCTGTGCTTGCTGTGCTGCCTGTGCTTGCTGCCTGTGCTTGCTGTGCTGCCTGTGCTTGCTGCCTGTGCTTGCTGCCTGTGCTTGCTGTGCTGCCTGTGCTGCCTGTGCTTGCTGTGCAGCCTGTGCTTGCTGTGCTGCCTGTGCTGTGCTGCCTGTGCTTGCTGTGCTGCCTATGCTTGCTGCCCGTGCTTGCTGTGCTGCCTGTGCTTGCTGCCTTTGCTTGCTGTGCTGCCTGTGCTTGCTGTGCTGCCTGTGCTGCCTGTGCTTGCTGCCTGTGCTTGCTATGCTGCCTGTGCTTGCTGCCTGTGCTTGCTGTGCTGCCTATGCTTGCTGTTTGTGCTTGCTGTGGTGCCTGTGCTTGCTGTGCTGCCTGTGCTGCCTGTGCTTGCTGCCTGTGCTTACTGTGTTGCCTGTGCTTGCTGTGCTACCTGTGCTTGCTGCCTGTGCTTGCTGTGCTGCCTGTGCTTGCTGCCTGTGCTTTCTGTGCTGCCTGTGCTTGCTGCCTGTGCTTGCTGTGCTGCCTGTGCTTGCTATGCTGCCTGTGCTGCCTGTGCTTGCTGCCTTTGCTTGCTGTGCTGCCTGTGCTTGCTGTCTGTGCTTGCTGTGCTGCCTGTGCTGCCTGTGCTTGCTGCCTGTGCTTACTGTGTTGCCTGTGGTTGCTGTGCTGCTTGTGCTTGCTGCCTGTGCTTGCTGTGCTGCCTGTGCTTGCTATGCTGCCTGTGCTGCCTGTGCTTGCTGCCTTTGCTTGCTGTGCTGCCTGTGCTTGCTGTCTGTGCTTGCTGTGCTGCCTGTGCTTGCTGTTTGTGCTTGCTGTGCTGCCTGTGTTTGCTGCCTGTGCTTGCTGTGCTGCCTGTGCTTGTTGCCTGTGCTTGCTGTGCTGCCTGTGCTTGCTGCCTATGCTTGCTGCGCTGCGTGTGCTTGCTGTGCTGCCTGTGCTTGCTGCCTGTGCTTGCTGTGCTGCCTTTGCTTGCTGCCTGTGCTTGCTGTGCCGCCTGTGCTTGCTGTGCTGCCTGTGCTTGCTGTGCTTGATACGCTGCCTGTGCTTGCTGCCTGTGCTTGCTGTGCTGCCTGTGCTTGCTGCACTTGCTGTGCTGCCTGTGCTGCCTGTGCTCGCTGCCCGTGCTTGCTGTGGTGCCTGTGCTTGCTGCCTGTGCTTGCTGTGCTGCCTGTGCTTGCTGTGCTGCCGGTGCTGGCTGTGCTGCCTGTGCTTGCTGCCTGGGCTTGCTGCCTGTGCTTGCTGTGCTGCCTGTGCTGTGCTGCCTGTGCTTGCTGTGCTGCCTGTGCTTGCTGCCTGTGCTTGCTGTGCTGCCTGTGCTTGCTGCCTGGGCTTGCTGCCTGTGCTTGCTGTGCTGCCTGTGCTTGCTGCCTGTGCTTGCTGTGCTGCCTGTGCTTGCTGCCTGTGCTTGCTGCCTGTGCTTGCTGCCTGTGCTTGCTGCCTGTGCTTGCTGTGCTGCCTGTGCTTGCTGCCTGTGCTTGCTGTGCTGCCTGTGCTTGCTGCCTCTGCTTGCTGTGCTGCCTGTGCTTGCTGCACTTGCTGTGCTGCCTGTGCTGCCTGTGCTCGCTGCCCGTGCTTGCTGTGGTGCCTGTGCTTGCTGCCTGTGCTTGCTGTGCTGCCTGTGCTTGCTGTGCTGCCGGTGCTTGCTGTGCTGCCTGTGCTTGCTGCCTGTGCTTGCTGTGCTGCCTTTGCTTGCTGCATGTGCTTGCTGCCTGTGCTTGCTGCCTGTGCTTGTTGTGCTGCCTGTGCTTGCTGTGCTTGCTATGCTGCCTGTGCGTGCTGCCTGTGCTTGCTGTTTATGCTTGCTGTGCTGCCTGTGCTTGCTATGCTGCCTGTGCTTGCTCCCTTTGCTTGCTGTGCTGCCTGTGCTTACTGTGTTGCCTGTGCTTGCTGTGCTGCCTGTGCTTGCTATGCTGCCTGTGCTGCCTGTGCTTGCTGCCTGTGCTGCCTGTGCTTGCTGTGCTGCCTGTGCTTGCTGCCTGTGCTTGCTGTGCTGCCTGTGCTTGCTGCCTGTGCTTTCTGTGCTGCCTGTGCTTGCTGCCTGTGCTTGCTGTGCTGCCTGTGCTTGCTATGCTGCCTGTGCTGCCTGTGCTTGCTGCCTTTGCTTGCTGTGCTGCCTGTGCTTGCTGTCTGTGCTTGCTGTGCTGCCTGTGCTTGCTGTTTGTGCTTGCTGTGCTGCCTGTGCTTGCTGCCTGTGCTTGCTGTGCTGCCTGTGCTTGTTGCCTGTGCTTGCTGTGCTGCCTGTGCTTGCTGCCTATGCTTGCTGCGCTGCGTGTGCTTGCTGTGCTGCCTGTGCTTGCTGTGCTGCCTGTGCTTGCTGCCTATGCTTGCTGCGCTGCGTGTGCTTGCTGTGCTGCCTGTGCTTGCTGCCTGTGCTTGCTGTGCTGCTTTTGCTTGCTGCCTGTGCTTGCTGCCTGTGCTTGCTGTGCCGCCTGTGCTTGTTGTGCTGCCTGTGCTTGCTGTGCTTGCTACGCTGCCTGTGCTTGCTGCCTGTGCTTGCTGTGCTGCCTGTGCTGCCTGTGCTTGCTGCCTGTGCTTGCTATGCTGCCTGTGCTTGCTGCCTGTGCTTACTGTGTTGCCTGTGCTTGCTGTGCTGCCTATGCTTGCTGCCTGTGCTTGCTGTGCTGCCTGTGCTTGCTGTGCTGCCTGTGCTTGCTGCCTGTGCTTGCTGTGCTGCCTGTCCTTGCTGCCTGTGCTGCCTGTGCTTGCTGTGCAGCCTGTGCTTGCTGTGCTGCCTGCGCTGTGCTGCCTGTGCTTGCTGTGCTGCCTGTGCTTGCTGCCCGTGCTTGCTGTGCTGCCTGTGCTTGCTGCCTTTGCTTGCTGTGCTGCCTGTGCTTGCTGTCTGTGCTTGCTGTGCTGCCTGTGCTGCCTGTGCTTGCTGCCTGTACTTACTGTGCTGCCTGTGCTTGCTGTGCTGCTTGTGCTTGCTGCCCGTGCTAGCTGTGCTGCCTGTGCTTGCTGTGCTGCTTGTGCTTGCTGCCTGTGCTAGCTGTGCTGCCTGTGCTTGCTGTGCTGCCTGTGCTTGTTGCCTGTGCTTGCTGTGCTGCCTGTGCTTGCTGTGCTGCCTGTGCTTGTTGCCTGTGCTTGCTGTGCTGCCTGTGCTTGCTGCCTGTGCTTGCTGTGCTGCTTGTGCTTGCTGCCCGTGCTAGCTGTGCTGCCTGTGCTTGCTGTGCTGCTTGTGCTTGCTGCCTGTGCTAGCTGTGCTGCCTGTGCTTGCTGTGCTGCCTGTGCTTGTTGCCTGTGCTTGCTGTGCTGCCTGTGCTTGCTGCCTGTGCTTGCTGTGCTGCCTGTGCTTGCTGCACTTGCTGTGCTGCCTGTGCTGCCTGTGCTCGCTGCCCGTGCTTGCTGTGGTGCCTGTGCTTGCTGCCTGTGCTCGCTGCCCGTGCTTGCTGTGGTGCCTGTGCTTGCTGCCTGTGCTTGCTGCCTGGGCTTGCTGCCTGTGCTTGCTGTGCTGCCTGTGCTGTGCTGCCTGTGCTTGCTGCCTGTGCTTGCTGTGCTGCCTGTCCTTGCTGCCTGTGCTGCCTGTGCTGCCTGTGTTTGCTGTGCTGCCTGTGCTTGCTGCCTGTGCTGTCTGTGCTTGCTGTGCTGCCTGTGCTTGCTGTGTTGCCTGTGCTTGCTGTGCTGCCTGTGCTTGCTGTGCTGCCTGTGCTTGCTGCCTGTGCTTGCTGTGCTGCCTGTGCTTGCTATGCTGCCTGTGCTGCCTGTGCTTGCTGCCTTTGCTTGCTGTGCTGCCTGTGCTTGCTGTCTGTGCTTGCTGTGCTGCCTGTGCTGCCTGTGCTTGCTGCCTGTGCTTACTGTGTTGCCTGTGCTTTCTGTGCTGCCTATGCTTGCTGCCTGTGCTTGCTGTGCTGCCTGTGCTTGCTGCCTGTGCTTGCTGTGCTGCCTGTCCTTGCTGCCTGTGCTGCCTGTGCTTGCTGTGCAGCCTGTGCTTGCTGTGCTGCCTGTGCTGTGCTGCCTGTGCTGCCTGTGCTTGCTGCCTGTGCTTGCTGTGCTGCCTATGCTTGCTGTTTGTGCTTGCTGTGCTGCCTGTGCTTGCTGTGCTGCCTGTGCTGCCTGTGCTTGCTGCCTGTGCTTACTGTGTTGCCTGTGCTGCCTGTGCTTGCTGCCTGTACTTGCTGTGCTGCCTGTGCTTGCTGCCTGTGCTTTCTGTGCTGCCTGTGCTTGCTGCCTGTGCTTGCTGTGCTGCCTGTGCTTGCTATGCTGCCTGTGCTGCCTGTGCTTGCTGCCTTTGCTTGCTGTGCTGCCTGTGCTTGCTGTCTGTGCTTGCTGTGCTGCCTGTGCTGCCTGTGCTTGCTGCCTGTGCTTACTGTGTTGCCTGTGCTTGCTGTGCTGCCTGTGCTTGCTGCCTGTGCTTGCTGTGCTGCCTGTGCTTGCTGCCTGTGCTTGCTGTGCTGCCTGTCCTTGCTGCCTGTGCTGCCTGTGCTTGCTGTGCAGCCTGTGCTTGCTGTGCTGCCTGTGCTGTGCTGCCTGTGCTTGCTGCCCGTGCTTGCTGTGCTGCCTGTGCTTGCTGCCTGTGTTTGCTGTGCTGCCTGTGCTTGCTGCCTGTGCTGTCTGTGCTTGCTGTGCTGCCTGTGCTTGCTGTGCTGCCTGTGCTTGCTGCCTGTGCTTGCTGTGCTGCCTGTGCTTGCTGTGCAGCCTGTGCTTGCTGTGCTGCCTGTGCTGTGCTGCCTGTGCTTGCTGTGCTGCCTGTGCTTGCTGCCTGTGCTTGCTGTGCTGCCTGGGCTTGCTGCCTGTGCTTGCTGTGCTGCCTGTGCTTGCTGCCTATGCTTGCTGCGCTGCCTGTGCTTGCTGTGCTGCCTGTGCTTGCTGCCTGGGCTTGCTGCCTGTGCTGCCTGTGCTTGCTGCCTGTGCTTGCTGCCTGTGCTTGCTGCCTGTGCTGCCTGTGCTTGCTGCCTCTGCTTGCTGTGCTGCCTGTGCTTGCTGCACTTGCTGTGCTGCCTGTGCTTGCTGTGCTGCCTGTGCTTGCTGCCCGTGCTTGCTGTGCTGCCTGTGCTTGCTGCCTGTGCTTGCTGTGCTGCCTGTGCTTGCTGTGCTGCCGGTGCTTGCTGTGCTGCCTGTGCTTGCTGCCTGTGCTTGCTGTGCTGCCTTTGCTTGCTGCCTGTTAGCGATGCTTTTGATTTCGCCCATAACACGCGGTAATTCGACAGTGGCACACGACAGTGCGTTGCTGTGTCACCTGTTTTTGGAGGCGCCGAGAGTCGCGGATCATATGTTTACCTCGGCGGCCGTTGCATTGACCTGCGTCTCAGTAAGAGCAAGCATTGTAAACAAATGCGAGAGTGAATTTCGCCGAAGATCGGAGCAGGCTTTGCCTGTTGGAAAGAGGACGGAGCTTGACCCCTCTGCACTTCCCGCAGAATCGCTAAAACGAACACATCTCGTCGAGCTATTTTGCGGGTTTCTAACATGCCTGTGCTTGCTGCCTGTGCTTGCTGTGCTGCCTGTGCTGCCTGTGCTTGCTGCCTGTGCTTACTGTGTTGCCTGTGCTTGCTGTGCTGCCTGTGCTTGCTGCCTGTGCTTGCTGTGCTGCCTGTGCTTGCTGCCTGTGCTTTCTGTGCTGCCTGTGCTTGCTGTGCTGCCTGTGCTTGCTGCCTGTGCTTGCTGTGCTGCCTGTGCTTGCTGCCTGTGCTTTCTGTGCTGCCTGTGCTTGCTGCCTGTGCTTGCTGTGCTGCCTGTGCTTGCTGCCTGTTAGCGATGCTTTTGATTTCGCCCATAACACGCGGTAATTCGACAGTGGCACACGACAGTGCGTTGCTGTGTCACCTGTTTTTGGAGGCGCCGAGAGTCGCGGATCATATGTTTACCTCGGCGGCCGGTGCATTGACCTGCGTCTCAGTAAGAGTAAGCATTGTAAACAAATGCGAGATTGAATTTCGCCGAAGATCGGAGCAGGCTTTGCCTGTTGGAAAGAGGACGGAGCTTGACCCCTCTGCACTTCCCCCTGAATCGCTAAAACGAACACATCTCGTCGAGCTATTTTGCGGGTTTCTAACATGCCTGTGCTTGCTGCCTGTGCTTGCTGTGCTGCCCGTGCTGCCTGTGCTTGCTGCCTGTGCTTACTGTGTTGCCTGTGCTTGCTGTGCTGCCTGTGCTTTCTGCCTGTGCTGCCTGTGTCTTCTGTGCTGCCTGTGCTTGCTGCCTGTGCTTGCTGTGCTGCCTGTGCTTGCTTCCTGTGCTGCCTGTGCCTGCTATGCTGCCTGTGCTGCCTGTGCTTGCTGCCTTTGCTTGCTGTGCTACCTGTGCTTGCTGTCTGTGCTTGCTGTGCTGCCTGTGTTTGCTGTGCTGCCTGTGCTTGCTGTGCTTGCTATGCTGCCTGTGCAAGCTGCCTGTGCTTGCTGTGCTGCCTTTGCTTGCTGCATGTGCTTGCTGCCTGTGCTTGCTGCCTGTGCTTGCTGCCTGTGCTTGCTGTGCCGCCTGTGCTTGTTGTGCTGCCTGTGCTTGCTGTGCTACCTGTGCTTGCTGTGCTGCCTGTGCTTGCTGCCTGTGCTTGCTGTGCTGCCTGTGCTTGCTGCCTGGGCTTGCTGCCTGTGCTTGCTGCCTGTGCTTGCTGTGCTGCCTGTGCTTGCTGCCTGTGTTTGCTGTGCTGCCTATGCTTGCTGCCTGTGCTTGCTGTGCTGCCTGTGCTTGCTGCCTGTGCTTGCTGTGCTGCCTGTGCTTGCTGTGGTGCCTGTTAGCGATGAATTTGATTTCGCCCATAACACGCGGTAATTCGACAGTGGCACACGACAGTGCGTTGCTGTGTCACCTGTTTTTGGAGGCGCCGAGAGTCGCGGATCATATGTTTACCTCGGCGGCCGGTGCATTGACCTGCGTCTCAGTAAGAGTAAGCATTGTAAACAAATGCGAGAGTGAATCTCGCCGAAGATCGGAGCAGGCTTTGCCTGTTGGAAAGAGGACGGAGCTTGACCCCTCTGCACTTCCCCCAGAATCGCTAAAACCAACACATCTCGTCGAGTTATTTTGCGGGTTTCTAACATAGCTGTGCTTTCTGCCTGTGCTTGCTGTGCTGCTTGTGCTTGCTGCCTGTGCTAGCTGTGCTGCCTGTGCTTGCTGTGCTGTCTGTGCTTGCTGTGCTGCCTTTGCTTGCTGCATGTGCTTGCTGCCTGTGCTTGCTGCCTGTGCTTGCTGTGCCGCCTGTGCTTGCTGTGCTGCCTGTGCTTGCTGCCTGTGCTTGCTGTGCTGCCTGTCCTTGCTGCCTGTGCTGCCTGTGCTGCCTGTGTTTGCTGTGCTGCCTGTGCTTGCTGCCTGTGCTGTCTGTGCTTGCTGTGCTGCCTGTGCTTGCTGTGTTGCCTGTGCTTGCTGTGCTGCCTGTGCTTGCTGTGCTGCCTGTGCTTGCTGCCTGTGCTTGCTGTGCTGCCTGTGCTTGCTATGCTGCCTGTGCTGCCTGTGCTTGCTGCCTTTGCTTGCTGTGCTGCCTGTGCTTGCTGTCTGTGCTTGCTGTGCTGCCTGTGCTGCCTGTGCTTGCTGCCTGTGCTTACTGTGTTGCCTGTGCTTTCTGTGCTGCCTATGCTTGCTGCCTGTGCTTGCTGTGCTGCCTGTGCTTGCTGTGCTGCCTGTGCTTGCTGCCTGTGCTTGCTGTGCTGCCTGTCCTTGCTGCCTGTGCTGCCTGTGCTTGCTGTGCAGCCTGTGCTTGCTGTGCTGCCTGTGCTGTGCTGCCTGTGCTTGCTGTGCTGCCTGTGCTTGCTGCCTGTGCTTGCTGTGCTGCCTATGCTTGCTGTTTGTGCTTGCTGTGCTGCCTGTGCTTGCTGTGCTGCCTGTGCTGCCTGTGCTTGCTGTGCAGCCTGTGCTTGCTGTGCTGCCTGTGCTGTGCTGCCTGTGCTTGCTGTGCTGCCTGTGCTTGCTGCCTGTGCTTGCTGTGCTGCCTGGGCTTGCTGCCTGTGCTGCCTGTGCTTGCTGCCTATGCTTGCTGTGCTGCCTGTGCTTGCTG
Organism: Priocnemis perturbator; assembly: GCA_963942575.1. Classification (NCBI taxonomy): domain Eukaryota; kingdom Metazoa; phylum Arthropoda; class Insecta; order Hymenoptera; family Pompilidae; genus Priocnemis; species Priocnemis perturbator. The sequence goes on from CAWWDK010000241.1 coordinate 60,975, forward strand.
TCTTTGCTTGCTGCGCTGCCTGTGCTTGCTGTGCTGCCTGTGCTTGCTGCCTGGGCTTGCTGCCTGTGCTGCCTGTGCTTGCTGCCTGTGCTTGCTGCCTGTGCTTGCTGCCTGTGCTGCCTGTGCTTGCTGCCTCTGCTTGCTGTGCTGCCTGTGCTTGCTGCACTTGCTGTGCTGCCTGTGCTTGCTGTGCTGCCTGTGCTTGCTGCCCGTGCTTGCTGTGCTGCCTGTGCTTGCTGCCTGTGCTTGCTGTGCTGCCTGTGCTTGCTGTGCTGCCGGTGCTTGCTGTGCTGCCTGTGCTTGCTGCCTGTGCTTGCTGTGCTGCCTTTGCTTGCTGCCTGTGCTTGCTGCCTGTGCTTGCTGTGCCGCCTGTGCTTGTTGGGCTGCCTGTGCTTGCTGTGCTTGCTATGCTGCCTGTGCTTGCTGCCTGTGCTTGCTGTGCTGCCTATGCTTGCTGTTTGTGCTTGCTGTGCTGCCTGTGCTTGCTGTGCTGCCTGTGCTTGCTGTTTGTGCTTGCTGTGCTGCCTGTGCTTGCTGTGCTGCCTGTGCTTGTTGCCTGTGCTTGCTGTGCTGCCTGTGCTTGCTGCCTATGCTTGCTGCGCTGCGTGTGCTTGCTGTGCTGCCTGTGCTTGCTGCCTGTGCTTGCTGTGCTGCCTTTGCTTGCTGCCTGTGCTTGCTGCCTGTGCTTGCTGTGCCGCCTGTGCTTGTTGTGCTGCCTGTGCTTGCTGTGCTTGCTACGCTGCCTGTGCTTGCTGCCTGTGCTTGCTGTGCTGCCTGTGCTTGCTGCCTGTGCTTGCTGTGCTGCCTGTGCTTGATGCCTGTGCTTGCTGCCTGTGCTTGCTGCCTGTGCTTGCTGTGCTGCCTGTGCTTGCTCTGCTGCCTGTGCTTGCTGCCTGTGCTTGCTGTGCTGCCTGTGCTTGCTGCCTGTTAGCGATGCTTTTGATTTCGCCCATAACACGCGGTAATTCGACAGTGGCACACGACAGTGCGTTGCTGTGTCACCTGTTTTTGGAGCCGCCGAGAGTCGCGGATCATATGTTTACCTCGGCTGCCGGTGCATTGACCTGCGTCTCAGTAAGAGTAAGCATCAGTGGTCTCAGACTTGGCACCCGAGCACCATTGGTGCTCGACGGAGTGGGGATACGGAAAAGTATGCGTGCCTTGTCCGTGAGAGTTGCGCGCGCCGTTTCTCGCCGAATCGCGCTCGGCGTGGAGAGAAGGACGGAACTATGCTGCGTCTCTCTTCCACCAACGTCGCGTGACGTCACGTATCGTGACGACACATAAGAAGGACGGAACTATGCTCCGTCCCCTTTCAACCAACATCGTGCGTTGCGTCTTCGTTCGACATGCAGTCGCGGCGTCGCGTCTTCGTTCCGCACACAGGCCGGTGACAGTGGTGCCAGATTTCGCATAAGGCATCGCACGTACCATTGCGTTCTTTCAGCCAAAAGGCAAATCGGGCACCACCGCGTTGAGCAGAGCGCGATCCAGCGAAAACTGAATCCAGGAGAGTTTGAGATTGACTCGTCGTCGCTCGTCGACGCGTTCGAGTTCTTTTTTTGTTAGGTTCGCGGTAAGCCATGGTTCAATTTTTTTTCACAGAATAATTTTTTTTTAATTGTTCATCACACAGCAAGAAACGATATTCATTTAAAAAAATTTTAGTACTTACTACGGATAGTTTTTAATATTATGTCAGCGGAATAGATGTGTCGTATTGGTTTATAATAGATATGGGCAAAATATATATTTCACAAATTTTGGTTTCAATAACATTAATCTTTCTGTGGTAGTAATAAATAAGAAAGTATATAATAAATGTCAATTATTGCGTATTATGCATTAACCGTGAAACAAGTAACAGGAGCTTCTTGCACTAGAACGTTCCGAGGGATCGTACTAACACGCGATTTTAACACTCGACAGCGTACGTCAGGAAGAATTTGCTTGACACGACGCGACGACGGTGTGAATGTTTCTATGAGTTGTTCTTTATGATTTGTTTTCTAAATAGAAGGTGACCAAATTGTGCATATATTCTAACAGTTCTCATCAAGTCCCATCACATTGATTTGAAACCTTTTTCTTACTACGTACGTTTAGTTTAACAACGCTATCCTCATTTCGAGAAAGAAGAGGGTGTTCCTTCTTTGGCAATGCACCATGCATACTGTAATCCATATGTACGTCCATTGTTGTATTCTGTCCACGAAATGTCGCAACGTGCGTATTGTCGAAGAAGGCATGACAAAAGACGACAATAATAGCAAAAACCCTGTCAATGGAAAACTGAAACTCACATTGTGCCGCTCCCGACTAATTGAAATATCTGAAAAGTCAAACCATTCTGAGCGCGGATTTTACGTACCTACTGCAAATTATTTCCCCGGGACTCTAACTGACTTTTCCAATGTCATTTATTCATCATTACTTTGCAACCAATTGTACGATATGTATTACTTTTAAATGCACATGTACAGGATCCACAGGTTGCGCTAGTCAGCTTTTTTCCTGTAAACGGTAAGTATTAGACACAATTACAAAGGAAAGGGTTCAATGGGATCGTAATATCTATCTTCTACGAGACTTCATTCTATTGAAAAGTGCAACGCTGCACCCGACAATTGCAAATGCGTATGTAAGGTTGTAGTTTATATAATTTCAGATACATGAACTTCCACGCCACCCATGAGGTGCCACGACTAGCGCGTTCGGTTTTTTAACGTGGACCGTCGCCTATAGCCCTATTGTACCACATTTTATGATAATCATACAGCGTGCGGCAATACCTCTGTCCACTTTGAACGACGGAGATATTCAAGGTGGACAGAGTTATTGCGCCACACTGTAGAAGTAAGGGTTAGAAAAGAAATGAGAGCATTTCTTTTTTTTTGTTCATTTTATTTCATACTAATGTTGACATTGTATTTTTGTGTGGCGGCCCCCCCGCTGGGGTCCCCACACAAAAATGCTCTCATTTCTTTTCTAACCCTTACTTCTACAGCGTGGGGCAATAACTCTGTCCACCTTGAATATCGCCGTCGTTCAAAATGGACAGAGATATTGCCGCACGCTGTATGATTATCATAAAATGTGGTACAATAGGGCTATAGGCGACGGTCCACGTTAAAAAACCGAACGCGCTAGTCGTGGCACCTCATGGGTGGCGTGGAAGTTCACGTATCTCAAATTATATAAACTACAACCTTACATACGCATTTGCAATTGTCGGGTGCAGCGTTGCACTTTTCAATAGAATGAAGTCTCGTAGAAGATAGATATTACGATCCCATTGAACCCTTTCCTCTGTAATTGTGTCTAATACTTACCGTTTACAGGAAAAAAACTGACTAGCGCAACCTGTGGATCCTGTACATGTGCATTTAAAAGTAATACATATCGTACAATTGGTTGCAAAGTAATGATGAATAAATGACATTGGAAAAGCCAGTTAGAGTCCCGGGGAAATAATTTGCAGTAGGTACGTAAAATCCGCGCTCAGAATGGTTTGACTTCTCAGATATTTCAATTAGTCGGGAGCGGCACAATGTGAGTTTCGGTTTTCCATTGACAGGGTTTTTGCTATTATTGTCGTCTTTTATCATGCCTTCTTTGACAATACGCACGTTGCGACATTTCGTGGGCAGAATGCGACAATGGACGTACATATGGATTACAGTATGCATGGTGCATTGCCAAAGAAGGAACACCTTCTTCTTTCTCGAAATGAGGATAGCGTTGTTAAACTAAACGTGCGTAGTAAGAAAAAGGTTTCAAATCAATGTGATAAATTTAATCCGCTGACAAAATATTAAAAACTATGTGTAGTAAGTACTAAAACATTTTCATATGAATATCATTTGTTGCCGTGTGATGAATAATTAAAAAAAAATTATTCTGCGAAAAAAAATTGAATCAAGGCTGGCCGCGAACCTACGATAAAAAGAACTCGAACGCGTCGACGAGCGACGACGAGTCAATCCCAAACTCTCCTCGATTCACTTTTCTCTGGATCGCGCTCTGCTCACGGCCGTGGTGCCCGATTTGCCTTCCGGCTGAAAGAACGCAATGGTACGTGCGATGCCTTATGCGAAATCTGGCACCACTGTCACCGGCCTGTGTGCGGAACGAAGACGCGACGCCGCGACTGCATGTCCAACAAAGACGCAACGCGCGATGTTGGTTGAAAGGGGACGGAGCATAGTTCTATCCTTCTTACGTGTCGTCACGATACGTGACGTCACGCGACGTTGGTGGAAGAGAGACGCAGCATAGTTCCGTCCTTCTCTCTACGCCGAGCGCGATTCGGCGAGAAACGGCGCGCGCAACTCTCACGGACAAGGCACGCATACTTTTCCGTATCTCCACTCCGTCGAGCACCAATGGTGCTCGGGTGCCAAGTCTGAGACCACTGGTAAGCATTGTAAACAAATGCGAGAGTGAATTTCGCCGAAGATCGGAGCAGGCTTTGCCTGTTGGAAAGAGGACGGAGCTTGACCCCTCTGCACTTCCCGCAGAATCGCTAAAACGAACACATCTCGTCGAGCTATTTTGCGGGTTTCTAACATGCCTGTGCTTGCTGCCTGCGCTTGCTGTGCTGCCTGTGCTGCCTGTGCTTGCTGCCTGTGCTTACTGTGTTGCCTGTGCTTGCTGTGCTACCTGTGCTTGCTGCCTGTGCTTGCTGTGCTGCCTGTGCTTGCTGCCTGTGCTTTCTGTGCTGCCTGTGCTTGCTGTGCTGCCTGTGCTTGCTGCCTGTGCTTGCTGTGCTGCCTGTGCTTGCTGCCTGTGCTTGCTGTGGTGCCTGTTAGCGATGAATTTGATTTCGCCCATAACACGCGGTAATTCGACAGTGGCACACGACAGTGCGTTGCTGTGTCACCTGTTTTTGGAGGCGCCGAGAGTCGCGGATCATATGTTTACCTCGGCGGCCGGTGCATTGACCTGCGTCTCAGTAAGAGTAAGCATTGTAAACAAATGCGAGAGTGAATCTCGCCGAAGATCGGAGCAGGCTTTGCCTGTTGGAAAGAGAACGGAGCTTGACCCCTCTGCACTTCCCCCAGAATCGCTAAAACCAACACATCTCGTCGAGCTATTTTGCGGGTTTCTAACATAGCTGTGCTTTCTGCCTGTGCTTGCTGTGCTGCTTGTGCTTGCTGCCTGTGCTAGCTGTGCTGCCTGTGCTTGCTGTGCTGTCTGTGCTTGCTGTGCTGCGTGTGCCTGCTGCGCTGCGTGTGCCTGCTGTGCTGCCTGTGCCTGCTGTGCTGCCTGTGCTTGCTGTGCTGCCTGTGCTTGCTGTGCTGTCTGTGCTTGCTGTGCTGCCTGTGCTTGCTGCCTGTGCTGCCTGTGCTTGATGCCTTTGCTTGCTGTGCTGCCTGTGCTTGCTGTCTGTGCTGCCTGTGCTTGCTGTGCTGCCTGTGCTTGCTGCCTGTGCTTGCTGTGCTGGCTATGCTGCCTGTGCAAGCTGCCTGTGCTTAGTGTGCTGCCTGTGCTTGCTGTGCTGCCTTTGCTTGCTGCATGTGCTTGCTGCCTGTGCTTGCTGCCTGTGCTTGCTGTGCCGCCTGTGCTTGCTGTGCTGCCTGTGCTTGCTGTGCTGCCTGTGCTTGCTGCCTGTGCTTGCTGTGCTGCCTGTCCTTGCTGCCTGTGCTGCCTGTGCTTGCTGTGCAGCCTGTGCTTGCTGTGCTGCCTGTGCTGTGCTGCCTGTGCTTGCTGTGCTGCCTGTGCTTGCTGCCCGTGCTTGCTGTGCTGCCTGTGCTTGCTGCCGGTGCTTGCTGTGCTGCCTGTGCTTGCTGCCTGTGCTTGCTGTGCTGCCTGGGCTTGCTGCCTGTGCTTGCTGTGCTGCCTGTGCTTGCTGCCTATGCTTGCTGTGCTGCCTGTGCTTGCTGTGCTGTCTGTGCTTGCTGTGCTGCCTGTGCTTGCTGTCTGTGCTTGCTGCGCTGCCTGTGCTTGCTGTGCTGCCTGTGCTTGCTGCCTGGGCTTGCTGCCTGTGCTTGCTGTGCTGCCTGTGCTTGCTGCCTGTGCTTGCTATGCTGCCTGTGCTTGCTGCCTGTGCTTGCTGTGCTGCCTGTGCTTGCTGCCTGTGCTTGCTGTGCTGCCCGTGCTTGCTGCCTGTGCTTGCTGTGCTGCCTGTGCTGCCTGTGCTTGATGCCTTTGCTTGCTGTGCTGCCTGTGCTTGCTGTCCGTGCTTGCTGTGCTGCCTGTGCTTGCTGTGCTGCCTGTGCTTGCTGCCTGTGCTTGCTGTGCCGCCTGTGCTTGTTGTGCTGCCTGTGCTTGCTGTGCTGCCTGTGCTTGCTGTGCTGCCTGTGCTTGCTGCCTGTGCTTGCTGTGCTGCCTGTCCTTGCTGTGCTGCCTGTGCTTGCTGCCTGTGCTCCCTGTGCTGCCTGTCCTTGCTGCCTGTGCTTGCTGTGCTGCCTGAGCTGCCTGTGCTTGCTGCCTGTGCTTGCTGTGCTGCCTGTGCTTGCTGCGCTGCCTGTGCTTGCTGTGCTCCCTGTGCTGCCTGTGCTTGCTGTCTGTGCGTGCTGTGCTGCCTGTGCTTGCTGTGCTGCCTGTGCTTGATGCCTGTGATTGCTGTGCTGCCTGTGCTTGCTGCCTGTGCTTGCTGTGCTGCCTGTGCTTGCTGCCTGTGCTTGCTGTGCTGCCTGTTAGCGATGCATTTGATTTCGCCCATAACACGCGGTAATTCGACAGTGGCACACGACAGTGCGTTGCTGTGTCACCTGTTTTTGGAGGCGCCGAGAGTCGCGGATCATATGTTTACCTCGGCGGCCGGTGCATTGACCTGCGTCTCAGTAAGAGTAAGCCTTGTAAACAAATGCGAGAGTGAATCTCGCCGAAGATCGGAGCAGGCTTTGCCTGTTGGAAAGAGGACGGAGCTTGACCCCTCTGCACTTCCCCCAGAATCGCTAAAACCAACACATCTCGTCGAGCTATTTTGCGGGTTTCTAACATGCCTGTGCTTTCTGCCTGTGCTTGCTGTGCTGCTTGTGCTTGCTGCCTGTGCTAGCTGTGCTGCCTGTGCTTGCTGTGCTGTCTGTGCTTGCTGTGCTGCGTGTGCCTGCTGCGCTGCGTGTGTCTGCTGTGCTGCCTGTGCCTGCTGTGCTGCCTGTGCTTGCTGTGCTGCCTGTGCTTGCTGCCTATGCTTGCTGTGCTGCCTGTGCTTGCTGCCTGTGCTGCCTGTGCTTGCTGTGCTGCCTGTGCTGCCTGTGCTTGATGCCTTTGCTTGCTGTGCAGCCTTTGCTTGCTGTCTGTGCTTGCTGTGCTGCCTGTGCTTGCTGTGCTGCCTGTGCTTGCTGCCTGTGCTTGCTGTGCTTGCTATGCTGCCTGTGCAAGCTGCCTGTGCTTAGTGTGCTGCCTGTGCTTGCTGTGCTGCCTTTGCTTGCTGCATGTGCTTGCTGCCTGTGCTTGCTGCCTGTGCTTGCTGTGCCGCCTGTGCTTGCTGTGCTGCCTGTGCTTGCTGTGCTGCCTGTGCTTGCTGCCTGTGCTTGCTGTGCTGCCTGTCCTTGCTGCCTGTGCTGCCTGTGCTTGCTGTGCAGCCTGTGCTTGCTGTGCTGCCTGTGCTTGCTGTGCTGCCTGTGCTTGCTGCCCGTGCTTGCTGTGCTGCCTGTGCTTGCTGCCTGTGCTTGCTGTGCTGCCTGGGCTTGCTGCCTGTGCTTGCTGTGCTGCCTGTGCTTGCTGCCTATGCTTGCTGTGCTGCCTGTGCTTGCTGTGCTGTCTGTGCTTGCTGACTGTGCTTGCTGTGCTGCCTGTGCTTGCTGTCTGTGCTTGCTGCGCTGCCTGTGCTTGCTGCCTGGGCTTGCTGCCTGTGCTTGCTGTGCTGCCTGTGCTTGCTGCCTGTGCTTGCTGTGCTGCCTGTGCTTGCTGCCTGTGCTTGCTGTGCTGCCTGTGCTTGATGCCTTTGCTTGCTGTGCTGCCTGTGCTTGCTGTCTGTGCTTGCTGTCCTGCCTGTGCTTGCTGTGCTGCCTGTGCTTGCTGTGCTGCCTGTGCTTGCTGCCTGTGCTTGCTGTGCCGCCTGTGCTTGTTGTGCTGCCTGTGCTTGCTGTGCTGCCTGTGCTTGCTGCCTGTGCTTGCTGTGCTGCCTGTGCTTGCTGCCTGTGCCTTCTGTGCTGCCTGTGCTTGCTGTGCTGCCTGTGCTTGCTTCCTGTGCTGCCTGTGCTTGCTATGCTGCCTGTGCTGCCTGTGCTTGCTGCCTTTGCTTGCTGTGCTACCTGTGCTTGCTGTTTGTGCTTGCTGTGCTGCCTGTGCTTGCTGTGCTGCCTGTGCTTGCTGTGCTTGCTATGCTGCCTGTGCTTGCTGTGCTGCCTTTGCTTGCTGCATGTGCTTGCTGTGCTGCCTGTGCTTGCTGCCTGTGCCTTCTGTGCTGCCTGTGCTTGCTGTGCTGCCTGTGCTTGCTGTGCTGCCTGTGCTTGCTATGCTGCCTGTGCTGCCTGTGCTTGCTGCCTTTGCTTGCTGTGCTACCTGTGCTTGCTGTTTGTGCTTGCTGTGCTGCCTGTGCTTGCTGTGCTGCCTGTGCTTGCTGTACTTGCTATGCTGCCTGTGCAAGCTGCCTGTGCTTGCTGTGCTGCCTGTGCTTGCTGTGCTGCCTTTGCTTGCTGCATGTGCTTGCTGCCTGTGCTTGCTGCCTGTGCTTGCTGTGCCGCCTGTGCTTGTTGTGCTGCCTGTGCTTGCTGTGCTGCCTGTGCTTGCTGTGCTGCCTGTGCTTGCTGCCTGTGCTTGCTGTGCTTGCTATGCTGCCTGTGCAAGCTGCCTGTGCTTGCTGCCTGTGCTTGCTGTGCTGCCTATGCTTGCTGCCTGTGCTTGCTGTGCTGCCTGTGCTGCCTGTGCTTGCTGCCTGTGCTTGCTGTGCTGACTGTGCTTGCTGTGCTGCCTGAGCTGCCTGTGCTTGCTGCCTGTGCTTGCTGTGCTGCTTGTGCTTGCTGCCTGTGCTTGCTGTGCTGCCTGTGCTGCCTGTGCTTGCTGCCTGTGCTTGCTATGCTGCCTGTGCTTGCTGTGCTGCCTGTGCTTGCTGCCTGTGCTTGCTGTGCTGCCTGTGCTTGCTGCCTCTGCTTGCTGTGCTGCCTGTGCTTGCTGCACTTGCTGTGCTGCCTGTGCTTGCTGTGCTGCCTGTGCTTGCTGCCCGTGCTTGCTGTGCTGCCTGTGCTTGCTGTGCTGCCTTTGCTTGCTGCCTGTGCTTGCTGTACCGCCTGTGCTTGTTGTGCTGCCTGTGCTGCCTGTGCTTGCTGCCTGTGCTTACTGTGTTGCCTGTGCTTGCTGTGCTGCCTGTGCTTGCTGCCTGTGCTTGCTGTGCTGCCTGTGCTTGCTGCCTGTGCTTTCTGTGCTGCCTGTGCTTGCTGCCTGTGCTTTCTGTGCTGCCTGTGCTTGCTGCCTGTGCTTGCTGTGCTGCCTGTGCTTGCTGCCTGTTAGCGATGCTTTTGATTTCGCCCATAACACGCGGTAATTCGACAGTGGCACACGACAGTGCGTTGCTGTTTCACCTGTTTTTGGAGGCGCCGAGAGTCGCGGATCATATGTTTACCTCGGCGGCCGGTGCATTGACCTGCGTCTCAGTAAGAGTAAGCATTGTAAACAAATGCGAGAGTGAATTTCGCCGAAGATCGGAGCAGGCTTTGCCTGTTGGAAAAAGGACGGAGCTTGACCCCTCTGCACGTCCCCCAGAATCGCTAAAACGAACACATCTCGTCGAGCTATTTTGCGGGTTTCTAACATGCCTATGCTTGCTGCCTGTGCTTGCTGTGCTGCCCGTGCTGCCTGTGCTTGCTGCCTGTGCTTATTGTGTTGCCTGTGCTTGCTGTGCTGCCTGTGCTTGCTGCCTGTGCTTGCTGTGCTGCCTGTGCTTGCTGCCTGTGCCTTCTGTGCTGCCTGTGCTTGCTGTGCTGCCTGTGCTTGCTTCCTGTGCTGCCTGTGCTTGCTATGCTGCCTGTGCTGCCTGTGCTTGCTGCCTTTGCTTGCTGTGCTACCTGTGCTTGCTGTTTGTGCTTGCTGTGCTGCCTGTGCTTGCTGTGCTGCCTGTGCTTGCTGTGCTTGCTATGCTGCCTGTGCAAGCTGCCTGTGCTTGCTGTGCTGCCTTTGCTTGCTGCATGTGCTTGCTGTGCTGCCTGTGCTTGCTGCCTGTGCCTTCTGTGCTGCCTGTGCTTGCTGTGCTGCCTGTGCTTGCTGTGCTGCCTGTGCTTGCTATGCTGCCTGTGCTGCCTGTGCTTGCTGCCTTTGCTTGCTGTGCTACCTGTGCTTGCTGTTTGTGCTTGCTGTGCTGCCTGTGCTTGCTGTGCTGCCTGTGCTTGCTGTACTTGCTATGCTGCCTGTGCAAGCTGCCTGTGCTTGCTGTGCTGCCTGTGCTTGCTGTGCTGCCTTTGCTTGCTGCATGTGCTTGCTGCCTGTGCTTGCTGCCTGTGCTTGCTGTGCCGCCTGTGCTTGTTGTGCTGCCTGTGCTTGCTGTGCTGCCTGTGCTTGCTGTGCTGCCTGTGCTTGCTGCCTGTGCTTGCTGCCTGTGCTTGCTGTGCTGCCTGTGCTTGCTGTGCTGCGTGTGCCTGCTGCGCTGCGTGTGCCTGCTGTGCTGCCTGTGCTTGCTGTGCTGCCTGTGCTTGCTGCCTGTGCTTGCTGTGCTGCCTGTGCTTGCTGCCTGTGCTGCCTGTGCTTGCTGTGCTGCCTGTGCTTGCTGCCTGTGCTTGCTGTGCTTGCTATGCTGCCTGTGCAAGCTGCCCGTGCTTGCTGTGCTGCCTTTGCTTGCTGCATGTGCTTGCTGCCTGTGCTTGCTGCCTGTGCTTGCTGTGCCGCCTGTGCTTGTTGTGCTGCCTGTGCCGCCTGTGCTTGTTGTGCTGCCTGTGCTTGCTGCCTGTGCTTGCTGTGCTGCCTGTCCTTGCTGCCTGTGCTGCCTGTGCTTGCTGTGCAGCCTGTGCTTGTTGTGCTGCCTGTGCTTGCTGTGCTGCCTGTGCTTGCTGCCTGTGCTTGCTGCCTGTGCTTGCTGTGCTGCCTGTGCTTGCTGACTGTGCTTGTTGTGCTGCCTGTGTTTGCTGTGCTGCCTGTGCTTGCTGTGCTGCCTGTGCTGTGCTGCCTGTGCTTGCTGTGCTGCCTGTGTTTGCTGTGCTGCCTGTGCTTGCTGCCTGTGCTGTCTGTGCTTGCTGTGCTGCCTGTGCTTGCTGCCTGTGCGTGCTGTGCTGCCTGTGTTTGCTGTGCTGCCTGTGCGTGCTGTGCTGCCTGTGCTTGCTGTGCTGCCTGTGCTTGCTGCCTGTGCTTGCTGTGCTGCCTGTGCTTGCTGCCTGTGCTTGCTGTGCTGCCTGTGCTTGCTGCCTGTGCTTGCTGTGCTGCCTGTGCTTGTTGCCTGTGCTTGCTGTGCTGCCTGTGCTTGCTGCCTGTGCTGCCTGTGCTGCCTGTGCTTGCTGCCTGTGCTTGCTGTGCTGCCTGAGCTGCCTGTGCTTGCTGCCTGTGCTTGCTGTGCTGCCTGTGCTTGCTGCGCTGCCTGTGCTTGCTGTGCTGCCTGTGCTGCCTGTGCTTGCTGTCTGTGCGTGCTGTGCTGCCTGTGCTTGCTGTGCTGCCTGTGCTTGATGCCTGTGCTTGCTGTGCTTGCTATGCTGCCTGTGCAAGCTGCCTGTGCTTGCTGCCTGTGCTTGCTGTGCTGCCTATGCTTGCTGCCTGTGCTTGCTGTGCTGCCTGTGCTGCCTGTGCTTGCTGCCTGTGCTTGCTGTGCTGACTGTGCTTGCTGTGCTGCCTGAGCTGCCTGTGCTTGCTGCCTGTGCTTGCTGTGCTGCTTGTGCTTGCTGCCTGTGCTTGCTGTGCTGCCTGTGCTGCCTGTGCTTGCTATGCTGCCTGTGCTTGCTGTGCTGCCTGTGCTTGCTGCCTGTGCTTGCTGTGCTGCCTGTGCTTGCTGCCTCTGCTTGCTGTGCTGCCTGTGCTTGCTGCACTTGCTGTGCTGCCTGTGCTTGCTGTGCTGCCTGTGCTTGCTGCCCGTGCTTGCTGTGCTGCCTGTGCTTGCTGTGCTGCCTTTGCTTGCTGCCTGTGCTTGCTGTACCGCCTGTGCTTGTTGTGCTGCCTGTGCTGCCTGTGCTTGCTGCCTGTGCTTACTGTGTTGCCTGTGCTTGCTGTGCTGCCTGTGCTTGCTGCCTGTGCTTGCTGTGCTGCCTGTGCTTGCTGCCTGTGCTTTCTGTGCTGCCTGTGCTTGCTGCCTGTGCTTTCTGTGCTGCCTGTGCTTGCTGCCTGTGCTTGCTGTGCTGCCTGTGCTTGCTGCCTGTTAGCGATGCTTTTGATTTCGCCCATAACACGCGGTAATTCGACAGTGGCACACGACAGTGCGTTGCTGTTTCACCTGTTTTTGGAGGCGCCGAGAGTCGCGGATCATATGTTTACCTCGGCGGCCGGTGCATTGACCTGCGTCTCAGTAAGAGTAAGCATTGTAAACAAATGCGAGAGTGAATTTCGCCGAAGATCGGAGCAGGCTTTGCCTGTTGGAAAAAGGACGGAGCTTGACCCCTCTGCACGTCCCCCAGAATCGCTAAAACGAACACATCTCGTCGAGCTATTTTGCGGGTTTCTAACATGCCTATGCTTGCTGCCTGTGCTTGCTGTGCTGCCCGTGCTGCCTGTGCTTGCTGCCTGTGCTTATTGTGTTGCCTGTGCTTGCTGTGCTGCCTGTGCTTGCTGCCTGTGCTTGCTGTGCTGCCTGTGCTTGCTGCCTGTGCCTTCTGTGCTGCCTGTGCTTGCTGTGCTGCCTGTGCTTGCTTCCTGTGCTGCCTGTGCTTGCTATGCTGCCTGTGCTGCCTGTGCTTGCTGCCTTTGCTTGCTGTGCTACCTGTGCTTGCTGTTTGTGCTTGCTGTGCTGCCTGTGCTTGCTGTGCTGCCTGTGCTTGCTGTGCTTGCTATGCTGCCTGTGCAAGCTGCCTGTGCTTGCTGTGCTGCCTTTGCTTGCTGCATGTGCTTGCTGTGCTGCCTGTGCTTGCTGCCTGTGCCTTCTGTGCTGCCTGTGCTTGCTGTGCTGCCTGTGCTTGCTATGCTGCCTGTGCTGCCTGTGCTTGCTGCCTTTGCTTGCTGTGCTACCTGTGCTTGCTGTTTGTGCTTGCTGTGCTGCCTGTGCTTGCTGTGCTGCCTGTGCTTGCTGTACTTGCTATGCTGCCTGTGCAAGCTGCCTGTGCTTGCTGTGCTGCCTGTGCTTGCTGTGCTGCCTTTGCTTGCTGCATGTGCTTGCTGCCTGTGCTTGCTGCCTGTGCTTGCTGTGCCGCCTGTGCTTGTTGTGCTGCCTGTGCTTGCTGTGCTGCCTGTGCTTGCTGTGCTGCCTGTGCTTGCTGCCTGTGCTTGCTGCCTGTGCTTGCTGTGCTGCCTGTGCTTGCTGTGCTGCGTGTGCCTGCTGCGCTGCGTGTGCCTGCTGTGCTGCCTGTGCTTGCTGTGCTGCCTGTGCTTGCTGCCTGTGCTTGCTGTGCTGCCTGTGCTTGCTGCCTGTGCTGCCTGTGCTTGCTGTGCTGCCTGTGCTTGCTGCCTGTGCTTGCTGTGCTTGCTATGCTGCCTGTGCAAGCTGCCCGTGCTTGCTGTGCTGCCTTTGCTTGCTGCATGTGCTTGCTGCCTGTGCTTGCTGCCTGTGCTTGCTGTGCCGCCTGTGCTTGTTGTGCTGCCTGTGCCGCCTGTGCTTGTTGTGCTGCCTGTGCTTGCTGTGCTGCCTGTGCTTGCTGGCTGTGCTTGCTGTGCTGCCTGTGCTTGCTGTGCAGCCTGTGCTTGCTGTGCTGCCTGTGCTGTGCTGCCTGTGCTTGCTGTGCTGCCTGTGCTTGCTGCCTGTGCTTGCTGTGCTGCCTGTGCTTGCTGCCTGTGCTTGCTGTGCTGCCTGTGTTTGCTGTGCTGCCCGTGCTTGCTGTGCTGCCGGTGCTTGCTGCCCGTGCTTGCTGTGCTGCCTGTGCTTGCTGTGCTGCCTTTGCTTGCTGCCTGTGCTTGCTGCCTGTGCTTGCTGCCTGTGCTTGCTGTGCCGCCTGTGCTTGTTGTGCTGCCTGTGCTAGCTGTGCTGCCTGTGCTTGCTGCCTGTGCTTGGTGTGCTGCCTGTGCTGCCTGTGCTTGCTGCCTGTGCTTGCTGTGCTGCCTGTGCTTGCTCCCTGTGCTTGCTGTGCTGCCTGTGCTTGCTGTGCTGTCTGTGCTTGCTGACTGTGCTTGCTGTGCTGCCTGTGCTTGCTGTCTGTGCTTGCTGCGCTGCCTGTGCTAGCTGTGCTGCCTGTGCTTGCTGCCTGTGCTTGCTGTGCCGCCTGTGCTTCTTGTGCTTGCTGTGCTTGCTATGCTGCCTGTGCTTGCTGCCTGTGCTTGCTGTGCTGCCTGTGCTTGCTGTGCTGCCTGTGCTTGCTGCCTATGCTTGCTCTGCTGCCTGTGCTTGTTGTGCTGCCTGTGCTAGCTGTGCTGCCTCTGCTTGCTGCCTGTGCTTGGTGTGCTGCCTGTGCTGCCTGTGCTTGCTGCCTGTGCTTGCTGTGCTGCCTGTGCTTGCTCCCTGTGCTTGCTGTGCTGCCTGTGCTTGCTGTGCTGCCTGAGCTGCCTGTGCTTGCTGCCTGTGCTTGCTGTGCTGCCTGTGCTTGCTGCGCTGCCTGTGCTTGCTGTGCTGCCTGTGCTGCCTCTGCTTGCTGTCTGTGCGTGCTGTGCTGCCTGTGCTTGCTGTGCTGCCTGTGCTTGATGCCTGTGCTTGCTGTGCTTGCTATGCTGCCTGTGCTTGCTGTGCTGCCTGTGCTTGCTGTGCTGCCTGTGCTTGCTGCCTGTGCTGCCTGTGCTGCCTGTGCTTGCTGCCTGTGCTTGCTGTGCTGCCTGTGCTTGCTGTGCTGCCTGTGCTTACTGCCTGTGCTTGCTGTGCTGCCTTTGCTTGCTGCCTGTGCTTGCTGCCTGTGCTTGCTGTGCCGCCTGTGCTTGTTGGGCTGCCTGTGCTTGCTGTGCTTGCTATGCTGCCTGTGCTTGCTGCCTGTGCTTGTTGTGCTGCCTGTGCTTGCTGTGCTTGCTATGCTGCCTGTGCTTGCTGCCTGTGCTTGCTGTGCTGCCTTTGCTTGCTGCCTGTGCTTGCTGTGCCGCCTGTGCTTCTTGTGCTTGCTGTGCTTGCTGCCTGTGCTTGCTGTGCTGCCTGTGCTTGCTGCCTGTGCTGCCTGTGCTTGATGTGCTGCCTGTGCTGCCTGTGCTTGCTGCCTGTGCTTACTGTGTTGCCTGTGCTTCCTGTGCTGCCTGTGCTTGCTGTGCTGCCTGTGCTTGCTGCCTGTGCTTTCTGTGCTGCCTGTGCTTGCTGTGCTGCCTGTGCATGCTGTGCTGCCTGTGCTTGCTTCCTGTGCTGCCTGTGCTTGCTATGCTGCCTGTGCTGCCTGTGATTGCTGCCTTTGCTTGCTGTGCTGCCTGTGCTTGCTGTGCTGCCTGTGCTGCCTGTGCTTGCTGCCTGTGCTTACTGTGTTGCCTGTGCTTGCTGTGCTGCCTGTGCTTGCTGCCTGTGCTTGCTGTGCTGCCTGTGCTTGCTGCCTGTGCTTTCTGTGCTGCCTGTGCTTGCTGCCTGTGATTGCTGTGCTGCCTGTGCTTGCTGTGCTGCCTGTGCTTACTTCCTGTGCTGCCTGTTCTTGCTATGCTGCCTGTGCTGCCTGTGCTTGCTGCCCTTGCTTGCTGTGCTGCCTGTGCTTGCTGTCTGTGCTTGCTGTGCTGCCTGTGCTGCCTGTGCTTGCTATGCTGCCTGTGCAAGCTGCCTGTGCTTGCTGTGCTGCCTTTGCTTGCTGCCTGTGCTTGCTGTGCTGCCTTTGCTTGCTGCATGTGCTTGCTGCCTGTGCTTGCTGCCTGTGCTTGCTGTGCCGCCTGTGCTTGTTGTGCTGCATGTGCTTGCTGTGCTGCCTGTGCTGCCTGTGCTTGCTGCCTGTGCTTGCTGTGCTGCCTGTGCTTGCTGACTGTGCTTGCTGCCTATGCTTGCTGTGCTGCCTGTGCTTGCTGTGCTGTCTGTGCTTGCTGACTGTGCTTGCTGTGCTGCCTGTGCTTGCTGTCTGTCCTTGCTGCGCTGCCTGTGCTTGCTGTGCTGCCTGTGCTTGCTGCCTGGGCTTGCTGCCTGTGCTTGCTGTGCTGCCTGTGCTTGCTGTGCTGCCTGTGCTTGCTGCCTGTGCTTGCTGTGCTGCCTGTGCTTGCTGCCTCTGCTTGCTGTGCTGCCTGTGCTTGCTGCACTTGCTGTGCTGCCTGTGCTTGCTGTGCTGCCTGTGCTTGCTGCCCGTGCTTGCTGTGCTGCCTGTGCTTGCTGCCTGTGCTTGCTGTGCTGCCGGTGCTTGCTGTGCTGCCTGTGCTTGCTGCCTGTGCTTGCTGTGCTGCCTTTGCTTGCTGCCTGTGCTTGCTGCCTGTGCTTGCTGTGCCGCCTGTGCTTGTTGGGCTGCCTGTGCTTGCTGTGCTTGCTATGCTGCCTGTGCTTGCTGCCTGTGCTTGCTGTGCTGCCTGTGCTAGCTGCCTGTGCTTGCTGTGCTGCCTGTGCTTGCTGTGCTGCCTATGCTTGTTGCCTGTGCTTGCTGTGCTGCCTGTGCTTGCTGCGCTGCGTGTGCTTGCTGCCTGTGCTTGCTGTGCTGCCTTTGCTTGCTGCCTGTGCTTGCTGCCTGTGCTTGCTGTGCCGCCTGTGCTTCTTGTGCTTGCTGTGCTTGCTATGCTGCCTGTGCTTGCTGCCTGTGCTTGCTGTGCTGCCTGTGCTTGCTGCCTGTGCTTGCTGTGCTGCCTGTGCTTCCTGTGCTGCCTGTGCTTGCTGCCTATGCTTGCTCTGCTGCCTGTGCTTGCTGTGCTGCCTGTGTTTGCTGCCCTTGCTTGCTGTGCTGCCTGTGCTTGCTGTCTGTGCTTGCTGTGCTGCCTGTGCTTGCTGTGCTGCCTGTGCTTGCTGTGCTTGCTATGCTGCCTGTGCAAGCTGCCTGTGCTTGCTGTGCTGCCTTTGCTTGCTGCATGTGCTTGCTGCCTGTGCTTGCTGCCTGTGCTTGGTGTGCTGCCATTGCTTGCTGCATGTGCTTGCTGCCTGTGCTTGCTGCCTGTGCTTGCTGTGCCGCCTGTGCTTGTTGTGCTGCATGTGCTTGCTGTGCTGCCTGTGCTTGCTGTGCTGCCTGTGCTTGCTTCCTGTGCTGCCTGTGCTTGCTATGCTGCCTGTGCTGCCTGTGCTTGCTGCCTTTGCTTGCTGTGCTGCCTGTGCTTGCTGTCTGTGCTTGCTGTGCTGCCTGTGCTGCCTGTGCTTGCTGTGCTTGCTATGCTGCCTGTGCAAGCTGCCTGTGCTTGCTGTGCTGCCTTTGCTTGCTGCATGTGCTTGCTGCCTGTGCTTGCTGCCTGTGCTTGCTGTGCCGCCTGTGCTTGTTGTGCTGCCTATGCTGCCTGTGCTTGCTGCCTATGCTTGCTGTGCTGCCTATGCTTGCTGACTGTGCTTGCTGTACTGCCTGTGCTTGCTGCCTGTGCTTGCTGTCCTGCCTGTGCTGTCTGTGCTTGCTGGGCTGCCTGTGCTTGCTGCCTGTGCTTGCTGTGCCGCCTGTGCTTGTTGGGCTGCCTGTGCTTGCTGTGCTTGCTATGCTGCCTGTGCTTGCTGTGCTGCCTATGCTTGCTGTTTGTGCTTGCTGTGCTGCCTGTGCTTGCTGTGCTGCCTGTGCTTGCTGTGCTTGCTATGCTGCCTGTGCAAGCTGCCTGTGCTTGCTGTGCTGCCTTTGCTTGCTGCATGTGCTTGCTGCCTGTGCTTGCTGCCTGTGCTTGCTGTGCCGCCTGTGCTTGTTGTGCTGCCTATGCTGCCTGTGCTGCCTGTGCTTGCTGCCTATGCTTGCTAACTGTGCTTGCTGTGCTGCCTGTGCTTGCTGCCTGTGCTTGCTGTCCTGCTTGTGCTGTCTGTGCTTGCTGACTGTGCTTGCTGTGCTGCCTGTGCTTGCTGCCTGTGCTTGCTGTGCTGCCTTTGCTTGCTGCCTGTGCTTGCTGCCTGTGCTTGCTGTGCCGCCTGTGCTTGTTGGGCTGCCTGTGCTTGCTGTGCTTGCTATGCGGCCTGTGCTTGCTGCCTGTGCTTGCTGTGCTGCCTATGCTTGCTGTTTGTGCTTGCTGTGCTGCCTGTGCTTGCTGTGCTGCCTGTGCTTGCTGTGCTGCCTGTGCTTGCTGTTTGTGCTTGCTGTGCTGCCTGTGCTGTGCTGCCTGTGCTTGCTGTGCTGCCTGTGCTTGCTGCCTGTGCTTGCTGTGCTGCCTGTGCTTGCTGCCTGTGCTTGCTGTGCTGCCTGTGCTTGTTGCCTGTGCTTGCTGTGCTGCCTGTGCTTGCTGCCTGTGCTGCCTGTGCTGCCTGTGCTTGCTGCCTGTGCTTGCTGTGCTGCCTGAGCTGCCTGTGCTTGCTGCCTGTGCTTGCTGTGCTGCCTGTGCTTGCTGCGCTGCCTGTGCTTGCTGTGCCGCCTGTGCTTGTTGTGCTGCCTGTGCTTGCTGTGCTGCCTGTGCTTGCTGTGCTGCCTGTGCTTGCTGTGCTGCGTGTGCCTGCTGCGCTGCGTGTGCCTGCTGTGCTGCCTGTGCTTGCTGTGCTGCCTGTGCTTGCTGCCTGTGCTTGCTGTGCTGCCTGTGCTTGCTGCCTGTGCTGCCTGTGCTTGCTGTCTGTGCTTGCTGTGCTGCCTGTGCTTGCTGCCTCTGCTTGCTGTGCTGCCTGTGCTTGCTGCACTTGCTGTGCTGCCTGTGCTTGCTGTGCTGCCTGTGCTTGCTGCCCGTGCTTGCTGTGCTGCCTGTGCTTGCTGCCTGTGCTTGCTGTGCTGCCGGTGCTTGCTGTGCTGCCTGTGCTTGCTGCCTGTGCTTGCTGTGCTGCCTTTGCTTGCTGCCTGTGCTTGCTGCCTGTGCTTGCTGTGCCGCCTGTGCTTGTTGGGCTGCCTGTGCTTGCTGTGCTTGCTATGCTGCCTGTGCTTGCTGCCTGTGCTTGCTGTGCTGCCTGTGCTAGCTGCCTGTGCTTGCTGTGCTGCCTGTGCTTGCTGTGCTGCCTATGCTTGTTGCCTGTGCTTGCTGTGCTGCCTGTGCTTGCTGCGCTGCGTGTGCTTGCTGCCTGTGCTTGCTGTGCTGCCTTTGCTTGCTGCCTGTGCTTGCTGCCTGTGCTTGCTGTGCCGCCTGTGCTTCTTGTGCTTGCTGTGCTTGCTATGCTGCCTGTGCTTGCTGCCTGTGCTTGCTGTGCTGCCTGTGCTTGCTGCCTGTGCTTGCTGTGCTGCCTGTGCTTCCTGTGCTGCCTGTGCTTGCTGCCTATGCTTGCTCTGCTGCCTGTGCTTGCTGTGCTGCCTGTGTTTGCTGCCCTTGCTTGCTGTGCTGCCTGTGCTTGCTGTCTGTGCTTGCTGTGCTGCCTGTGCTTGCTGTGCTGCCTGTGCTTGCTGTGCTTGCTATGCTGCCTGTGCAAGCTGCCTCTGCTTGCTGTGCTGCCTTTGCTTGCTGCATGTGCTTGCTGCCTGTGCTTGCTGCCTGTGCTTGGTGTGCTGCCATTGCTTGCTGCATGTGCTTGCTGCCTGTGCTTGCTGCCTGTGCTTGCTGTGCCGCCTGTGCTTGTTGTGCTGCATGTGCTTGCTGTGCTGCCTGTGCTTGCTGTGCTGCCTGTGCTTGCTTCCTGTGCTGCCTGTGCTTGCTATGCTGCCTGTGCTGCCTGTGCTTGCTGCCTTTGCTTGCTGTGCTGCCTGTGCTTGCTGTCTGTGCTTGCTGTGCTGCCTGTGCTGCCTGTGCTTGCTGTGCTTGCTATGCTGCCTGTGCAAGCTGCCTGTGCTTGCTGTGCTGCCTTTGCTTGCTGCATGTGCTTGCTGCCTGTGCTTGCTGCCTGTGCTTGCTGTGCCGCCTGTGCTTGTTGTGCTGCCTATGCTGCCTGTGCTGCCTGTGCTTGCTGCCTATGCTTGCTGTGCTGCCTATGCTTGCTGACTGTGCTTGCTGTACTGCCTGTGCTTGCTGCCTGTGCTTGCTGTCCTGCCTGTGCTGTCTGTGCTTGCTGGGCTGCCTGTGCTTGCTGCCTGTGCTTGCTGTGCCGCCTGTGCTTGTTGGGCTGCCTGTGCTTGCTGTGCTTGCTGTGCTTGCTATGCTGCCTGTGCTTGCTGTGCTGCCTATGCTTGCTGTTTGTGCTTGCTGTGCTGCCTGTGCTTGCTGTGCTGCCTGTGCTTGCTGTGCTTGCTATGCTGCCTGTGCAAGCTGCCTGTGCTTGCTGTGCTGCCTTTGCTTGCTGCATGTGCTTGCTGCCTGTGCTTGCTGCCTGTGCTTGCTGTGCCGCCTGTGCTTGTTGTGCTGCCTATGCTGCCTGTGCTGCCTGTGCTTGCTGCCTATGCTTGCTAACTGTGCTTGCTGTGCTGCCTGTGCTTGCTGCCTGTGCTTGCTGTCCTGCTTGTGCTGTCTGTGCTTGCTGACTGTGCTTGCTGTGCTGCCTGTGCTTGCTGCCTGTGCTTGCTGTGCTGCCTTTGCTTGCTGCCTGTGCTTGCTGCCTGTGCTTGCTGTGCCGCCTGTGCTTGTTGGGCTGCCTGTGCTTGCTGTGCTTGCTATGCGGCCTGTGCTTGCTGCCTGTGCTTGCTGTGCTGCCTATGCTTGCTGTTTGTGCTTGCTGTGCTGCCTGTGCTTGCTGTGCTGCCTGTGCTTGCTGTGCTGCCTGTGCTTGCTGTTTGTGCTTGCTGTGCTGCCTGTGCTGTGCTGCCTGTGCTTGCTGTGCTGCCTGTGCTTGCTGCCTGTGCTTGCTGTGCTGCCTGTGCTTGCTGCCTGTGCTTGCTGTGCTGCCTGTGCTTGTTGCCTGTGCTTGCTGTGCTGCCTGTGCTTGCTGCCTGTGCTGCCTGTGCTGCCTGTGCTTGCTGCCTGTGCTTGCTGTGCTGCCTGAGCTGCCTGTGCTTGCTGCCTGTGCTTGCTGTGCTGCCTGTGCTTGCTGCGCTGCCTGTGCTTGCTGTGCTGCCTGTGCTGCCTGTGCTTGCTGTCTGTGCGTGCTGTGCTGCCTGTGCTTGCTGTGCTGCCTGTGCTTGATGCCTGTGCTTGCTGTGCTTGCTATGCTGCCTGTGCAAGCTGCCTGTGCTTGCTGCCTGTGCTTGCTGTGCTGCCTATGCTTGCTGCCTGTGCTTGCTGTGCTGCCTGTGCTGCCTGTGCTTGCTGCCTGTGCTTGCTGTGCTGACTGTGCTTGCTGTGCTGCCTGAGCTGCCTGTGCTTGCTGCCTGTGCTTGCTGTGCTGCTTGTGCTTGCTGCCTGTGCTTGCTGTGCTGCCTGTGCTGCCTGTGCTTGCTGCCTGTGCTTGCTATGCTGCCTGTGCTTGCTGTGCTGCCTGTGCTTGCTGCCTGTGCTTGCTGTGCTGCCTGTGCTTGCTGCCTCTGCTTGCTGTGCTGCCTGTGCTTGCTGCACTTGCTGTGCTGCCTGTGCTTGCTGTGCTGCCTGTGCTTGCTGCCCGTGCTTGCTGTGCTGCCTGTGCTTGCTGTGCTGCCTTTGCTTGCTGCCTGTGCTTGCTGTGCCGCCTGTGCTTGTTGTGCTGCCTGTGCTGCCTGTGCTTGCTGCCTGTGCTTACTGTGTTGCCTGTGCTTGCTGTGCTGCCTGTGCTTGCTGCCTGTGCTTGCTGTGCTGCCTGTGCTTGCTGCCTGTGCTTTCTGTGCTGCCTGTGCTTGCTGCCTGTGCTTTCTGTGCTGCCTGTGCTTGCTGCCTGTGCTTGCTGTGCTGCCTGTGCTTGCTGCCTGTTAGCGATGCTTTTGATTTCGCCCATAACACGCGGTAATTCGACAGTGGCACACGACAGTGCGTTGCTGTTTCACCTGTTTTTGGAGGCGCCGAGAGTCGCGGATCATATGTTTACCTCGGCGGCCGGT
This sequence comes from Priocnemis perturbator, assembly GCA_963942575.1. Taxonomy (NCBI): domain Eukaryota; kingdom Metazoa; phylum Arthropoda; class Insecta; order Hymenoptera; family Pompilidae; genus Priocnemis; species Priocnemis perturbator. The sequence goes on from CAWWDK010000241.1 coordinate 82,676, forward strand.
GCATTGACCTGCGTCTCAGTAAGAGTAAGCATTGTAAACAAATGCGAGAGTGAATTTCGCCGAAGATCGGAGCAGGCTTTGCCTGTTGGAAAAAGGACGGAGCTTGACCCCTCTGCACGTCCCCCAGAATCGCTAAAACGAACACATCTCGTCGAGCTATTTTGCGGGTTTCTAACATGCCTATGCTTGCTGCCTGTGCTTGCTGTGCTGCCCGTGCTGCCTGTGCTTGCTGCCTGTGCTTATTGTGTTGCCTGTGCTTGCTGTGCTGCCTGTGCTTGCTGCCTGTGCTTGCTGTGCTGCCTGTGCTTGCTGCCTGTGCCTTCTGTGCTGCCTGTGCTTGCTGTGCTGCCTGTGCTTGCTTCCTGTGCTGCCTGTGCTTGCTATGCTGCCTGTGCTGCCTGTGCTTGCTGCCTTTGCTTGCTGTGCTACCTGTGCTTGCTGTTTGTGCTTGCTGTGCTGCCTGTGCTTGCTGTGCTGCCTGTGCTTGCTGTGCTTGCTATGCTGCCTGTGCAAGCTGCCTGTGCTTGCTGTGCTGCCTTTGCTTGCTGCATGTGCTTGCTGTGCTGCCTGTGCTTGCTGCCTGTGCCTTCTGTGCTGCCTGTGCTTGCTGTGCTGCCTGTGCTTGCTGTGCTGCCTGTGCTTGCTATGCTGCCTGTGCTGCCTGTGCTTGCTGCCTTTGCTTGCTGTGCTACCTGTGCTTGCTGTTTGTGCTTGCTGTGCTGCCTGTGCTTGCTGTGCTGCCTGTGCTTGCTGTACTTGCTATGCTGCCTGTGCAAGCTGCCTGTGCTTGCTGTGCTGCCTGTGCTTGCTGTGCTGCCTTTGCTTGCTGCATGTGCTTGCTGCCTGTGCTTGCTGCCTGTGCTTGCTGTGCCGCCTGTGCTTGTTGTGCTGCCTGTGCTTGCTGTGCTGCCTGTGCTTGCTGTGCTGCCTGTGCTTGCTGCCTGTGCTTGCTGCCTGTGCTTGCTGTGCTGCCTGTGCTTGCTGTGCTGCGTGTGCCTGCTGCGCTGCGTGTGCCTGCTGTGCTGCCTGTGCTTGCTGTGCTGCCTGTGCTTGCTGCCTGTGCTGCCTGTGCTTGCTGTCTGTGCTTGCTGTGCTGCCTGTGCTTGCTGCCTGTGCTTGCTGTGCTTGCTATGCTGCCTGTGCAAGCTGCCCGTGCTTGCTGTGCTGCCTTTGCTTGCTGCATGTGCTTGCTGCCTGTGCTTGCTGCCTGTGCTTGCTGTGCCGCCTGTGCTTGTTGTGCTGCCTGTGCCGCCTGTGCTTGTTGTGCTGCCTGTGCTTGCTGTGCTGCCTGTGCTTGCTGGCTGTGCTTGCTGTGCTGCCTGTCCTTGCTGCCTGTGCTGCCTGTGCTTGCTGTGCAGCCTGTGCTTGCTGTGCTGCCTGTGCTGTGCTGCCTGTGCTTGCTGTGCTGCCTGTGCTCGCTGCCTGTGCTTGCTGTGCTGCCTGTGCTTGCTGCCTGTGCTTGCTGTGCTGCCTGTGTTTGCTGTGCTGCCCGTGCTTGCTGTGCTGCCGGTGCTTGCTGCCCGTGCTTGCTGTGCTGCCTGTGCTTGCTGTGCTGCCTTTGCTTGCTGCCTGTGCTTGCTGCCTGTGCTTGCTGTGCCGCCTGTGCTTGTTGTGCTGCCTGTGCTAGCTGTGCTGCCTGTGCTTGCTGCCTGTGCTTGGTGTGCTGCCTGTGCTGCCTGTGCTTGCTGCCTGTGCTTGCTGTGCTGCCTGTGCTTGCTCCCTGTGCTTGCTGTGCTGCCTGTGCTTGCTGTGCTGCCTGAGCTACCTGTGCTTGCTGCCTGTGCTTGCTGTGCTGCCTGTGCTTGCTGCGCTGCCTGTGCTTGCTGTGCTGCCTGTGCTGCCTCTGCTTGCTGTCTGTGCGTGCTGTGCTGCCTGTGCTTGCTGTGCTGCCTGTGCTTGATGCCTGTGCTTGCTGTGCTTGCTATGCTGCCTGTGCAAGCTGCCTGTGCTTGCTGTGCTGCCTGTGCTTGCTGTGCTGCCTATGCTTGCTGCCTGTGCTTGCTGTGCTGCCTGTGCTTGCTGTGCTTGCTATGCTGCCTGTGCAAGCTGCCTGTGCTTGCTGTGCTGCCTTTGCTTGCTGCATGTGCTTGCTGCCTGTGCTTGCTGCCTGTGCTTGCTGTGCTGCCTTTGCTTGCTGCATGTGCTTGCTGCCTGTGCTTGCTGCCTGTGCTTGCTGTGCCGCCTGTGCTTGTTGTGCTGCATGTGCTTGCTGTGCTGCCTGTGCTTGCTGCCTGTGCTTGCTGTGCTGCCTGTGCTTGCTGACTGTGCTTGCTGTGCTGCATGTGCTTGCTGCCTATGCTTGCTGTGCTGCCTGTGCTTGCTGTGCTGTCTGTGCTTGCTGACTGTGCTTGCTGTGCTGCCTGTGCTTGCTGTCTGTGCTTGCTGCGCTGCCTGTACTTGCTGTGCTGCCTGTGCTTGCTGCCTGGGCTTGCTGCCTGTGCTTGCTGTGCTGCCTGTGCTGTGCTGCCTGTGCTTGCTGCCTGTGCTTGCTGCCTGTGCTTGCTGTGCTGCCTGTGCTTGCTGCCTGTGCTTGCTGTGCTGCCTGTGCTTGCTGCCTCTGCTTGCTGTGCTGCCTGTGCTTGCTGCACTTGCTGTGCTGCCTGTGCTTGCTGTGCTGCCTGTGCTTGCTGCCCGTGCTTGCTGTGCTGCCTGTGCTTGCTGCCTGTGCTTGCTGTGCTGCCGGTGCTTGCTGTGCTGCCTGTGCTTGCTGCCTGTGCTTGCTGTGCTGCCTTTGCTTGCTGCCTGTGCTTGCTGCCTGTGCTTGCTGTGCCGCCTGTGCTTGTTGGGCTGCATGTGCTTGCTGTGCTTGCTATGCTGCCTGTGCTTGCTGCCTGTGCTTGCTGTGCTGCCTGTGCTAGCTGCCTGTGCTTGCTGTGCTGCCTGTGCTTGCTGTGCTGCCTATGCTTGTTGCCTGTGCTTGCTGTGCTGCCTGTGCTTGCTGCCTGTGCTTGCTGCGCTGCGTGTGCTTGCTGCCTGTGCTTGCTGTGCTGCCTTTGCTTGCTGCCTGTGCTTGCTGCCTGTGCTTGCTGTGCCGCCTGTGCTTCTTGTGCTTGCTGTGCTTGCTATGCTGCCTGTGCTTGCTGCCTGTGCTTGCTGTGCTGCCTGTGCTTGCTGTGCTGCCTGTGCTTGCTGCCTATGCTTGCTCTGCTGCCTGTGCTTGTTGTGCTGCCTGTGCTAGCTGTGCTGCCTCTGCTTGCTGCCTGTGCTTGGTGTGCTGCCTGTGCTGCCTGTGCTTGCTGCCTGTGCTTGCTGTGCTGCCTGTGCTTGCTCCCTGTGCTTGCTGTGCTGCCTGAGCTGCCTGTGCTTGCTGCCTGTGCTTGCTGTGCTGCCTGTGCTTGCTGTGCTGCCTGTGCTTGCTGCGCTGCCTGTGCTTGCTGTGCTGCCTGTGCTGCCTCTGCTTGCTGTCTGTGCGTGCTGTGCTGCCTGTGCTTGCTGTGCTGCCTGTGCTTGATGCCTGTGCTTGCTGTGCTTGCTATGCTGCCTGTGCAAGCTGCCTGTGCTTGCTGTGCTGCCTGTGCTTGCTGTGCTGCCTATGCTTGCTGCCTGTGCTTGCTGTGCTGCCTGTGCTTGCTGTGCTGCCTGTGCTTGCTGCCTGTGCTGCCTGTGCTGCCTGTGCTTGCTGCCTGTGCTTGCTGCGCTGCGTGTGCTTGCTGTGCTGCCTGTGCTTGCTGCCTGTGCTTGCTGTGCTGCCTTTGCTTGCTGCCTGTGCTTGCTGCCTGTGCTTGCTGTGCCGCCTGTGCTTGTTGGGCTGCCTGTGCTTGCTGTGCTTGCTATGCTGCCTGTGCTTGCTGCCTGTGCTTGTTGTGCTGCCTGTGCTTGCTGTGCTTGCTATGCTGCCTGTGCTTGCTGCCTGTGCTTGCTGTGCTGCCTTTGCTTGCTGCCTGTGCTTGCTGTGCCGCCTGTGCTTCTTGTGCTTGCTGTGCTTGCTGCCTGTGCTTGCTGTGCTGCCTGTGCTTGCTGCCTGTGCTGCCTGTGCTTGATGTGCTGCCTGTGCTGCCTGTGCTTGCTGCCTGTGCTTACTGTGTTGCCTGTGCTTCCTGTGCTGCCTGTGCTTGCTGTGCTGCCTGTGCTTGCTGCCTGTGCTTTCTGTGCTGCCTGTGCTTGCTGTGCTGCCTGTGCATGCTGTGCTGCCTGTGCTTGCTTCCTGTGCTGCCTGTGCTTGCTATGCTGCCTGTGCTGCCTGTGATTGCTGCCTTTGCTTGCTGTGCTGCCTGTGCTTGCTGTCTGTGCTTGCTGTGCTGCCTGTGCTGCCTGTGCTTGCTGCCTGTGCTTACTGTGTTGCCTGTGCTTGCTGTGCTGCCTGTGCTTGCTGCCTGTGCTTGCTGTGCTGCCTGTGCTTGCTGCCTGTGCTTTCTGTGCTGCCTGTGCTTGCTGCCTGTGATTGCTGCGCTGCCTGTGCTTGCTGTGCTGCCTGTGCTTACTTCCTGTGCTGCCTGTGCTTGCTATGCTGCCTGTGCTGCCTGTGCTTGCTGCCCTTGCTTGCTGTGCTGCCTGTGCTTGCTGTCTGTGCTTGCTGTGCTGCCTGTGCTTGCTGTGCTGCCTGTGCTTGTTGTGCTGCATGTGCTTGCTGTGCTGCCTGTGCTGCCTGTGCTTGCTGCCTGTGCTTGCTGTGCTGCCTGTGCTTGCTGACTGTGCTTGCTGCCTATGCTTGCTGTGCTGCCTGTGCTTGCTGTGCTGTCTGTGCTTGCTGACTGTGCTTGCTGTGCTGCCTGTGCTTGCTGTCTGTCCTTGCTGCGCTGCCTGTGCTTGCTGTGCTGCCTGTGCTTGCTGCCTGGGCTTGCTGCCTGTGCTTGCTGTGCTGCCTGTGCTTGCTGTGCTGCCTGTGCTTGCTGCCTGTGCTTGCTGTGCTGCCTGTGCTTGCTGCCTCTGCTTGCTGTGCTGCCTGTGCTTGCTGCACTTGCTGTGCTGCCTGTGCTTGCTGTGCTGCCTGTGCTTGCTGCCCGTGCTTGCTGTGCTGCCTGTGCTTGCTGCCTGTGCTTGCTGTGCTGCCGGTGCTTGCTGTGCTGCCTGTGCTTGCTGCCTGTGCTTGCTGTGCTGCCTTTGCTTGCTGCCTGTGCTTGCTGCCTGTGCTTGGTGTGCCGCCTGTGCTTGTTGTCTGCCTGTGCTTGCTGTGCTTGCTATGCTGCCTGTGCTTGCTGCCTGTGCTTGCTGTGCTGCCTGTGCTAGCTGCCTGTGCTTGCTGTGCTGCCTGTGCTTGCTGTGCTGCCTATGCTTGTTGCCTGTGCTTGCTGTGCTGCCTGTGCTTGCTGCGCTGCGTGTGCTTGCTGCCTGTGCTTGCTGTGCTGCCTTTGCTTGCTGCCTGTGCTTGCTGCCTGTGCTTGCTGTGCCGCCTGTGCTTCTTGTGCTTGCTGTGCTTGCTATGCTGCCTGTGCTTGCTGCCTGTGCTTGCTGTGCTGCCTGTGCTTGCTGCCTGTGCTTGCTGTGCTGCCTGTGCTTCCTGTGCTGCCTGTGCTTGCTGCCTGGGCTTGCTGCCTGTGCTTGCTGTGCTGCCTGTGCTTGCTGTGCTGCCTGTGCTTGCTGCCTGTGCTTGCTGTGCTGCCTGTGCTTGCTGCCTCTGCTTGCTGTGCTGCCTGTGCTTGCTGCACTTGCTGTGCTGCCTGTGCTTGCTGTGCTGCCTGTGCTTGCTGCCCGTGCTTGCTGTGCTGCCTGTGCTTGCTGCCTGTGCTTGCTGTGCTGCCGGTGCTTGCTGTGCTGCCTGTGCTTGCTGCCTGTGCTTGCTGTGCTGCCTTTGTTTGCTGCCTGTGCTTGCTGCCTGTGCTTGGTGTGCCGCCTGTGCTTGTTGGGCTGCCTGTGCTTGCTGTGCTGCCTGTGCTTGCTTCCTGTGCTGCCTGTGCTTGCTATGCTGCCTGTGCTGCCTGTGCTTGCTGCCTTTGCTTGCTGTGCTGCCTGTGCTTGCTGTCTGTGCTTGCTGTGCTGCCTGTGCTGCCTGTGCTTGCTGTGCTTGCTATGCTGCCTGTGCAAGCTGCCTGTGCTTGCTGTGCTGCCTTTGCTTGCTGCATGTGCTTGCTGCCTGTGCTTGCTGCCTGTGCTTGCTGTGCCGCCTGTGCTTGTTGTGCTGCCTATGCTGCCTGTGCTTGCTGTGCTGCCTGTGCTTGCTGCCTATGCTTGCTGTGCTGCCTATGCTTGCTGACTGTGCTTGCTGTACTGCCTGTGCTTGCTGCCTGTGCTTGCTGTCCTGCCTGTGCTGTCTGTGCTTGCTGTGCTGCCTGTGCTTGCTGCCTGTGCTTGCTGTGCCGCCTGTGCTTGTTGGGCTGCCTGTGCTTGCTGTGCTTGCTATGCTGCCTGTGCTTGCTGTGCTGCCTATGCTTGCTGTTTGTGCTTGCTGTGCTGCCTGTGCTTGCTGTGCTGCCTGTGCTTGCTGTGCTGCCTGTGCTTGCTGTGCTTGCTATGCTGCCTGTGCAAGCTGCCTGTGCTTGCTGTGCTGCCTTTGCTTGCTGCATGTGCTTGCTGCCTGTGCTTGCTGCCTGTGCTTGCTGTGCCGCCTGTGCTTGTTGTGCTGCCTATGCTGCCTGTGCTGCCTGTGCTTGCTGCCTATGCTTGCTAACTGTGCTTGCTGTGCTGCCTGTGCTTGCTGCCTGTGCTTGCTGTCCTGCTTGGGCTGTCTGTGCTTGCTGACTGTGCTTGCTGTGCTGCCTGTGCTTGCTGCCTGTGCTTGCTGTGCTGCCTTTGCTTGCTGCCTGTGCTTGCTGCCTGTGCTTGCTGTGCCGCCTGTGCTTGTTGGGCTGCCTGTGCTTGCTGTGCTTGCTATGCGGCCTGTGCTTGCTGCCTGTGCTTGCTGTGCTGCCTATGCTTGCTGTTTGTGCTTGCTGTGCTGCCTGTGCTTGCTGTGCTGCCTGTGCTTGCTGTGCTGCCTGTGCTTGCTGTTTGTGCTTGCTGTGCTGCCTGTGCTGTGCTGCCTGTGCTTGCTGTGCTGCCTGTGCTTGCTGTGCTGCCTGTGCTTGTTGCCTGTGCTTGCTGTGCTGCCTGTGCTTGCTACCTGTGCTTGCTGCGCTGCGTGTGGTTGCTGTGCTGCCTGTGCTTGCTGCCTGTGCTTGCTGTGCTGCCATTGCTTGCTGCCTGTGCTTGCTGCCTGTGCTTGCTGTGCCGCCTGTGCTTGTTGTGCTGCCTGTGCTTGCTGTGCTTGCTATGCTGCCTGTGCTTGCTGCCTGTGCTTGCTGTGCTGCCTGTGCTTGCTGTGCTGCCTGTGCTTGCTGTGCAGCCAGTGCTTGCTGTGCTGCCTGTGCTTGCTGCCTGTGCTTGCTGTGCTGCCTGTGCTTGCTGCCTGTGCGTGCTGTGCTGCCTGTGCTTGCTGCCTGTTAGCGATCCTTTTGATTTCGCCCATAACACGCGGTAATTCGACAGTGGCACACGACAGTGCGTTGCTGTGTCACCTGTTTTTGGAGGCGCCGAGAGTCGCGGATCATATGTTTACCTCGGCGGCCGGTGCATTGACCTGCGTCTCAGTTAGAGTAAGCATTGTAAACAAATGCGAGAGTGAATTTCGCCGAAGATCGGAGCAGGCTTTGCCTGTTGGAATGAGGACGGAGCTTGAACCCTCTGCACTTCCCCAGAATCGCTAAAACGAACACATCTCGTCGAGCTATTTTGCGGGTTTCTAACATGCCTGTGCTTGCTGCCTGTGCTTGCTGTGCTGCCTGTGCTGCCTGTGCTTGCTGCCTGTGCTTGCTGTGCCGCCTGTGCTTGTTGTGCTGCCTGTGCTTGCTGTGCTGCCTGTGCTTGCTGCCTGTGCTTGCTATGCTGCCTGTGCTTGCTGCCTGTGCTTGCTGTGCTGCCTGTGCTTGCTGCTTGTGCTTGCTGTGCTGCCTGTGCTTGCTGCCTCTGCTTGCTGTGCTGCCTGTGCTTGCTGCACTTGCTGTGCTGCCTGTGCTTGCTGTGCTGCCTGTGCTTGCTGCCCGTGCTTGCTGTGCTGCCTGTGCTTGCTGCCTGTGCTTGCTGTGCTGCCGGTGCTTGCTGTGCTGCGTGTGCTTGCTGTGCTGCCTTTGGTTGCTGCCTGTGCTTGCTGCCTGTGCTTGCTGTGCCGCCTGTGCTTGTTGGGCTGCCTGTGCTTGCTGTGCTTGCTATGCTGCCTGTGCTTGCTCCCTGTGCTTGCTGTGCTGCCTGTGCTGCCTGTGCTTGCTGGTTGTGCTTGCTGTGCTGCCTGTGCTTGCTGCCTGTGCTTGCTGCCTGTGCTTGCTGTGCTGCCTGTGCTTGCTGTGCTGCCTGTGCTTGCTGCCTGTGCTTGCTGTGCTGCCTGTGCTTGCTGCCTGTGCTTGCTGTAATGCCTGTGCTTGCTGCCTGTGCTTGCTGCCTGTGCTTGCTATGCTGCCTGTGCTGCCTGTGCTTGCTTCCTGTGCTGCCTGTGCTTGCTATGCTGCCTGTGCTGCCTGTGCTTGCTGCCTTTGCTTGCTGTGCTGCCTGTGCTTGCTGTGCTTGCTATGCTGCCTGTGCAAGCTGCCTGTGCTTGCTGTGCTGCCTTTGCTTGCTGCATGTGCTTGCTGCCTGTGCTTGCTGTGCCGCCTGTGCTTGCTGTGCTGCTTGTGTTTGCTGTGCTGCCTGTGCTTGCTGTGCTGCCTGTGCTTGCTGCGTGTGCTTGCTGTGCTGCCTGTGCTTGCTGCCTGTGCTTGCTGTGCTGCCTGTGCTTGCTGCCTGTGCTTGCTGTGCTGCCTGTGCTTGCTGCCTGTGCTTGCTGCCTGTGCTTGCTGTGCTGCCTGTTAGCGATGCATTTGATTTCGCCCATAACACGCGGTAATTCTACAGTGGCACACTACAGTGCGTTGCTGTGTCACCTGTTTTTGGAGGCGCCGAGAGTCGCGGATCATATGTTTACCTCGGCGGCCGTTGCATTGACCTGCGTCTCAGTAAGAGTAAGCATTGTAAACAAATGCGAGTGTGAATCTCGCCGAAGATCGGAGCAGGCTTTGCCTGTTGGAAAGAGGACGGAGCTTGACCCCTCTGCACTTCCCCCAGAATCGCTAAAACGAACACATCTCGTCGAGCTATTTTGCGGGTTTCTAACATCAGAAGTGGGATATAGTGAATTTTACGCGCCTTAGCTGCAAAGCTAATTCTTGATTCATTTTTGTTGATTTTATTGTGCTGTGGATTGTGTCGTGTTGTGTTTCTTTGTGTGCTTTTGTTGGTTTCCTCGTTTTTCCCTTTCGTTTTGTTTGGCACGTGATCGGGACACTAAAAAATGGAGAACTCGCGTGCTCCCCCGTCCTTGGAGGACATCATCCGCCAAGTGGTAGCCGAAATTGCAAGAGGCGTAATGCCGGCTACCCCGAAGATTATTAATGCAACGACACCTCCTCTTTTGGATATGGTGCCGCAATTCCGTGGTACCGAACTGAATGACGACGCTAATGCTTGGTGCAACGAAGTGGAACATATTACTCGTGATTCGACCCCGCAACAGCGGTTGAGTGCCGCCACCCATGCGCTTGCGGGTTCTGCTAAAGCATGGTACCAAGAATGGAAAGGGAGACCCCGAACGTGGGACAAATTCAAGGAGGACTTGTGCGCCATTTTCGGTCCGCAGAAGAAACTCCACGAATGCTTGTTACGGGCGCTGACCTATAACAGCGACGACGCGACCACGTACGTGGAATATGCAAGGAAAAAAGCGGGCTATCTCGAGTAGGCGCGTGTAGCATTTCGACCCGATGAATTGGTGGAGCTGACAATAAGCACAATCACAGATCAGAACGTGCGACAGGCCATGCTGTCCGCGAATTACGCGACGCCATCGGCGCTGATCACGGGCACGACCAATTTCGTAAAAGAAACGAAACCAAGGGAAAGATTTGCACGCGATGGCGGAGAACGCGCTCCGAACCGACAAGACGGCAGATGCTACCAATGCAATGAGCTGGGACATTAACGGGTGAATTGCCCGAAAAGGAGAAAATTATTACCGCAACGGGAAACTCCCAGCGTAACTAACTCAAATTTTTGCAAAAAGAGGGGCCATACCGAATCGCAATGTTGGGCGAAGCAGCGAACTGCCCAAAACCATCAAGGTTCGAAGAAACCCGATGCCAACGTGTGCTACTCAGTAGAACACAAACTGACACCAATACTATTGAGACAGATGATCGTACGACGCTGTTTGATCGACAATGGCACAACATGTTCCCTCGGGAGAGAAAGTGTTGCCGACCGGGCAAACTGCAAAGTAAACGCGTACACGACGACAATACAAGGACTGTGTGAGTCTAGCACGACGACCGTCGGATGCACATCAGCATTAATTCAGACGGAGGATGTGTCCACTGAGTTGGATTTGTTTGTTGTCCCGGATACTGCAATACCGTACGAGGTCATCATCGGGAAGAATGTCCTGGTGCATGCCGATCTACGCATTGTGACGGAACCTGATGGGACGACGAGGCTTCAACGGTGCGGACTTGTCACGGCAGAAACGAACGAGGCTACAACGAAGGCACCGTGCTTCACACTCGACGTTGCGAACGATTCTCTTAGAGATCTTTTAAGAAAATTCGAGCGAATGTTGACCACTGGCAATCACGTGCGGTCCGTAAGTACGGCGGAACTCAATATAATTACTCCGGAGAACAAGGTATTAAATTACCACCCTTACCGTCTGTCACTTTCGGAACGGGAGAAATTAAGGGGGATCATAGATGACCTCATAAGTAACGGCATAATACGCGAAAGCAACTCGCCGTTTGCAAGCCCCGTTATATTAGTGAAAAAGAAAAATGGAGAGGACCGTCTGTGCGTGGATTTCGGGGCGTTAAATAGAATTACGGTTCAAGACAGATACCCTTTACCACTAATCGACGATCAATTGGATCGTTTGGGAAAGGGTAGGGTATTTACTACGATAGACATGGCCGCGGAATTTCACCAAATACCCATTGCCGCCGATTCAATTTGTAAAACTGCCTTTGTTACCCCCGACGGGCATTATGAGTATATCCGTATGCCCTTCGGCCTTTGTAATGCGCCCGCTGTCTTTCAGAGAGTCATTAACGCGGCTCTAGGCAACCTAAGAAATAGCATCGCATTAGTCTATATGGACGATATTTTGATCCCATCGCAAACTGTCGAGGAAGGGCTACAGAGTTTAGAGCGCGTGTTGGAGGTACTGGATAAGGCAGGATTCACGTTAAACATCGCAAAATGTAAATTTTTTGAAACTTCGATCAAGTACCTGGGTCGAGAGATATCATCCGAAGGCATAAAGCCAGACAAAGAAAAAGTTAAAGCCCTAGTAGAATCACCAGTTCCGAACAATGTGAAGCAGATAAGACAATTTATTGGCCTAGCGAGTTATTTCCGGAAGTTTGTACCTGAATTCGCGGTGCGAACGGCGTGCTTGACCAAATTAACAAAACATAATGAGCCTTGGGTATGGGGTAAAGAACAGGAAGAAGCGCGATCGTACATCATAGACAAACTGAGTACACACCCTTTGCTCGTAATATTGGACCCAACGCGAGATACGGAGCTCCACACCGACGCTAGTTCCTTTGGATATGGTGCAATACTCTTCCAAAGAGTGGAAAAGGAACTACGCGTGGTCGCATATTTTAGTCGTCGTACCAGCCCAGAGGAATCGCGCTATCATTCGTATGAACTAGAGACACTCGCGATTGTGAACGCACTGAAATACTTCCGCGTATATCTGCTTGGTATGCAGTTTAAAATTGTCACCGACTGTAATGCCATTAAGGCTACGCAAAACAAAAAAGATTTATTACCACGCGTAGCTCGTTGGTGGATATTTCTACAAGACTTTTCCTTTGATCTTGAATATAGGAAAGGCAAATACGTAGAGCACGTGGATTATTTAAGTAGAAATCCGTGTAAAAACTATCGCGTAAACGTAATTTGTGAGGGCTCCTGGCTAGAAATCGCGCAGAAAAATGATGAAGAAACGCAAAACATGATCGAGCGGGTAAAGTCGAACGAAACTGTTATTACGGATTTCGAGCTAAGAGACGGTATACTGTGTCGAAAAACACTCCGGGACACAGGTCGAGTGATCTACCGAAGTTTTGTCCCGAAGGGAAGCCGCCTTGGTTTGTTGCGTCTGTACCATGACGAAAACTGTCATGCAGGCTTTGAAAAAACATACGACCGCATCGCGAAAAAATACTGGTTCCCAAAAATGCTAAGATTTGTCCGTAAGTACATCGATCACTGCATTACTTGCGTAGTATGCAAACGACAGACCGGACCGAAACAAGGGAAATTGCACCCAATTGAAAAGAAGCCTTTCCCCTTCGACACGATACACTGTGACTGTGTCGGTCCATTTGAAAAAACGAAAGATGGATATGAACACCGCCGTATAGTTAGCAGACAACTATCACCGATTTCGCTTATTTTGGTCCCAATCGTTTACGATAGTTTACGCAAGTTTACGCAATCGATTTCAGAGTTTACGAAATCGTAGTTTGCCCGTAATTAACAATTTCGAGAATGGGGTAATGTAGGTCTTGCAAGCGCCGCCAGTGGCCGAAAGCAGAAGCTGACCAGATGCGGAACCTGGCGAAATATCTTTTACGTATCTCGTGTGCAACGGTCTCAGTCGTTTACGAATAGTTTACGCAAGCTGCTGTATCGATTTCGGAGTTTACGAAATCATAATTTGCCCGTAATTAACATTTTCAGAATCGGCTATCGTGCACTGTTGATTTGCTCGCAAGCGCCTCCGTTGGCCGAAGGGAGAAGCTGATCAGATGTATACCCTCACCAAGTAGTTTTGACTTTTGACGTATCTCACGTCTTCCATCGACAAGTAGTACAAGAAAAATATTGTATCGTGGAATTGAGCAATGAGTTGCAAGTGATTCCAACCTGTTGGTTAAATGCTAACAAAAGTGTAAGCAAATGGCGAGGCCACGTCAAGTCGCTGAACAAATTAGAGAAATTAATAATTTCCGAGGCTTTATCTCAAACCTCGTGAGAGGATTGTGCAGTTATTAGCGTTGCTTTGGGTCGACAGGTATGTATAGTGGATATTATTAATAATGTGTGTATGTGTTTATATATAATATAGATGTCTATATTTTTTATACCTAGAAGACCTGTTGATGTCATAATAATAAACAATTATAAACTTTGTAGATGATTGAGTATGGGCCCAAGAAAAATTAAATGAGGCACAGGACACATCTGATGTTTTCTATTCGGATGAGCTCTTGGAATATGAGTTAGCTGCGGCCTTAAAAAACCGAAGGAGGGCTACGGTCAAAAGGGTCATATCCTCGGAAAAAGAGAGTATGGAGTCCATATCTAAAAACCCAAGAAAAAATCAACATATGACGACACATTCACAGACGAGCGGAGAGTACATTAACCAATCTACTAATAACACCTGTAATGCTTGAACCCTTATTCGATTCATCAACACCTGGCGGTTTGACGTTCATTGCATATGATGAGAATGAACCCCCTACCACTGTTTACATAGCCATGGAGGTAAGCTTCATATTATCGGAGTGTATTCATAATAATCATGATTATTGCAAATGTTTCTCATCTTTTTCTAATGTCCCTTAGCTACTGAAACTATTGCAGCTCAAGGCAGTGCCTGTGGAGACTGGGAGCATCATCCATACACCTTAGAAATTGGTAAATGAAACAAATAAACCATTCATATCAATGCTTCTACCTTCTGTTTTCCATATTTTAGGATTTCAAACTGTTACGTCCTCCGTTTTTCGGCACCCTGCGTACACCGGGTATACCGGGGATCGGAAGACAGACGAAGTGACCGGCCTGATAAGAGATTTGACGTGTCAGCGGAGCGGCTCGCTGAGACGTCGCACGCGCCTAAATATACTTGGTGTCCTGATTCGACACTAAACCTACGTGTATCCTCGCGTCCGACTGGTTACGGCGCGGAAAGTGTGGGCGTAGCTGGTGACTCGGAATTACACCAACCCGAGAATCTATTCGCGTCCGAATGGTTACGGCACAGGCAATGTGAGCGTCGCTGGTGACTCGGGATTACACCAACCTGAGAATCTACTCGCGTCCGAATGGTTACGGCACAGACAATGTGAGCGTCGCTGGTGACTCGGGATTACACCAACCTGAGAATCTACTCGCGTCCGAATGGTTACGGCACAGAAAGTATGGGCGTCGCTGGTGACTCGGAATTACACCAACCCGAGAATCTACTAGCGTCCGTGCGGTTACGGCGCAGAAAGTGTGGGCGTCGCTGGTGACTCGGAATTACACCAACCCGAGAATCTACTCGCGTCCGTGCGGTTACGGCGCAGAAAGTGTGGGCGTCGCTGGTGACTCGGAATTACACCAACCCGAGAATCTACTAGCGTCCGTGCGGTTACGGCGCAGAAAGTGTGGGCGTCGCTGGTGACTCGGAATTACACCAACCCCAGAATCTACTCGCGTCCGTGCGGTTACGGCGCAGAAAGTGTGGGCGTCGCTGGTGACTCGGAATTACACCAACCCGAGAATCTACTCGCGTCCGTGCGGTTACGGCGCAGAAAGTGTGGGCGTCGCTGGTGACTCGGAATTACACCAACCCGAGAATCTACTAGCGTCCGAATGGTTACGGCGCAGGCAATGTGAGCGTCGCTGGCGTCTCGGGGTGCTCTCTGGTTATGGGTTTGAGCGGGAGAATAGTTGCGATCCGTGGATACGACCACTGACCTCGGCCCCGAACCGTGGTGCGCCGAAAGTGGTTGAGGGGCACGATCGTAGCGAGGGGGCCCGCCGCGGGCTAACGAAACCTGTGAGCTGATGACGCGCGAAAGATTCGCAGAGGGGTCACCGGAACTCGGGGGTTCGACGGTGCCCACGGGATATTGCCCGTACGGCGACTCAGGCACAGGCTCGAAGGCGGCAGCAAGGACCACTCGATTTATGAGGGGGCCCGCCGCGGGCTAACGAAACCTGTGAGCTGATGTCGCGCGAAAGATTCGCAGAGGGGTCACCGGAACTCGGAGGTTCGACGGTGCCCACGGGATATTGCCCGTACGGCGACTCAGGCACAGGCTCGAAGGCGGCAGCAAGGACCACTCGATTTATGCGCCCGGCGGTTTCGGTATCGCGGGAAGAAAGGGGTGAAATCCCCTGTCTAATTACACTCAGAGAACACTCCGATAACCAGGTTTTACGCGGGTGTACGTGTAGTGTTGCGAGGATGGGTGTGCAGTGGGTGATTCACGAGACTGTGTACATGCTGTTTATTGGTTAATCGAACCCTACAATTTGGAGTGGACTGCTCCACTTCGTTATCGCGACCGGAGAATCGGAGATTGAGACTAGACGCAGTGTCTCGATCACGCAAGTTACTTATGATTAGTTGAATTTCGAAGGCTTCACCGCGCTGGTTGCCTAGAATGGTCTGAATTGCAAAGACTGCTTGGTTACACAAACCTGGTGTTGCCTGACGAGATACAGGAACAATGTCACTGATTCTACCGCGTTGGTTATTCACTTGGACTTAACTTGATTCTATTGACTCGACTAGACTTGACTTGATTATATTCGTTACACTTGATTCACTTGAAAGATACCGAAGGTAAATACTACGTCGGGTGTTACGCTTCGCACCCGCAATTGAATTCTCTATACGCGAACAACGGTGCAGTTCGGAGCACTGCACCCAAAGAAGTGAATTGAAGTAACACGTTCAACGAGTAAGTCACAAGTCCCGAACAGTAAGTCGCGGTCAAGAGTAAGTGGTAACCAAGAGTGCGCGTACAGGTATTTGCCGTAACCAAGAGTGTCCGAAGAGGGTCTCGTACTGCCCTATATAGACGCCGTGCTCCGCTGAGCGGCATTCGCATGCTGACACTGCATCAGCGTTATATCCTGGGAACGGCGCGCCAGATGCCTTTCCCAGGACTTGGCTACACGTATATTATCTTTTGGAATTCCTATTCTGGCAGGTTGCGTTACTTGGCGGTTGTCCGGTCGCTCGGCGCGAGAATTTGGCGGAGCTTTTCCTTGTACGTTTCGCTTGTTCCCTACTCGCGTCGTCTTGGCTATCGCTCGGGTGTAAGTTACCTCTACTTGTCGCGCGCGGCGTGTCTTATCGCTAACGGGGGTTCGTGAGAACCGCACTTCATTCGTAAAGTTAGATTAGAGTAAATCTTAGAACTACTGAGCGAACGGGAGACTGCGGCGAGAATGATCGATTAGTTATTCTTGACTAATTTAGAAAAGCGAAAAATTGTGGCGGGTGGAGGACGTAGGACGTAACACAAACTATGTTTACAAAATGTTGTCTACGATATCTTTACAAATAAAGGATCTGAACACAAAAGTCGATTTTTTGTTGGAGCCCAAAAATTAAAATGCCGAAATTGATGAGGACGAAACATCCGAAAATGAATTGCAGCGGGTTCCCATAGTGCAAAGTATGGATGATTTGGCCTCATTTGAGCCCAAACTTCAACAGATTGAATTAAAAAAAAAATTGGTAATTATTTTCTAATCACATGTTCCTCTAAAGTACCATTATTGCTCTACAACGAAAAAAGTAATATCTTTCGTGGTACAAAATATAATAAAAACCATCTATAACATTTCCTCCCAACAGCTGAGGTTTCCTGAACATGTTGTTGTCAGCATCAAAAGCATTGAAGTCACGCCACTGCTCATTTGTGTATAATGCCTATTCAGATGAATGTTTGTACTATTACAGTTTCTATGGGCGTGGGCGTGGGCATGGGCATGGGTAAAGGTAAAGGATATATAAGGATAGGTTTGGTGCATGTCCGCGAGAGAATCATTATTTCATGTTTTTACGTTAATTCCACAATACTCTTTCTCGCCTATGAAGGAATCAATACATGGTGTTTTTTGTGTTGAATTCACATCTCTCTCCCTATAACTATCAATTATATTGGTTCATATTGATCTGCAATACTCTTTTGCTTTCACAATATTTCTATTATAACTTATATTAATTAGTTGCTGTTTTGATCTGCATTTTATGTACACATGATAACATCATGAAATTTTTCAGATTCGTCGACTTAAATATTGTTGGCCCAGGTAAGCTGACTATGTGCGCAGCAGCTGTAATATCCCGAGTACTTGCAGACGGAATCGCAGTAAATTTCATTTGGCAGGGCCGCTTGCAGAAGCAAAGCTTTCAAAAATTGCGGACTGCGAACTTATTCCAAAGTATTTTCCTACAGATATACATTATTAATAATCTTTTAATAATCACTAATATTCTTTTATTATTTTATAGTAGTCTGTATGCCCGTTGGCAATAATAAGTTGAAAAAGGCGGAAGTAAATGACGTCATTGGCAAGTGGTTCACTGAAGCAAAAACGAGAATTGAGCAAAAAATGAAATCTTAATAAATAGAATTGAGACTAGGTTAAGATTTTGTTATATTTACTATTATATTTAGTGTAGTTTTTATAATTACTGTTATATTTAATGTAAATATTTTATATGTACTTTTATATTTAGTGTAATTTAATATTTCATTAATAAAAATAATATATTGTAAAACAAATTTTCTTGAATTATTCATAATGTAAAACAGAATCGTATGTAGGATATAATATTGAATGAATATTCTTAGGACCTTGATGCAATATTCTGTGTCATCTTCCTGCAATATTCCCGCAAATTTCGAGGGGGCTGACATAGGAATATTGCAGCAATATTCCTACAATACTCCGACAATGTGACCTGTAAGGGTCAGCATTGCAAAGTAATATTTGTGCTACATGCCAACAAAATTCCTTGCTGTCGTGAAATTTACAATTTCAGAATCGGCTATCATGCAGCTTCTCCCTTCGGCCAACGGCGGCGCTTGGGAGCCAATCGACGCTGCACGATAGCCGATTCTGAAATTGTTAATTACGGCCAAAAACGATTTCGTAAACTCCGAAATCGATACAGCAGCTTCCGAAAACTATTCGTAAACGATTGGGACCATTACACACGAGATACGTCAAAATTATTTCGCCAGGTTCCGCATCTGGTCAGCTTCTGCTTTCGGCCACTGCCGGCGCTTGCAAGACCTACATTACCCGATTCTCGAAATTGTTAATTACGGCCAAAGTACGATTTCGTAAACTCCGAAATCGATACAGCAGCTTGCGAAAACTATTCGTAAACGATTGAGACCATTACACACGAGATACGTCAAAATTATATCGCCAGGTTCCGCATCTGGTCAGCTTCTGCTTTCGGCCACTGGCGGCGCTTGCGAGACCTACATTACCCGATTCTCGAAATTGTTAATTACGGCCAAAATACGATTTCGTAAACTCCGAAATCGATACAGCAGCTTGCGAAAACTATTCGTAAACGATTGAAACCGTTAGACCGGGCTGTTCCACCTCTGGGTAAAGTGTCACGTAGCGAAGTTACCAGATAAAACTAGACAAAAGTAAATCTTGCGTTGTTCCACCTTTCGGTAAAATTTATCCTCCTGGTAAATGAAGCTACCTGACGGATAAATTACACGGTGCCGAATCCACCGTGTAAGCCACTACCTAACAGATAAATATATGGTGGGGGTAGAAAGTGCACGCAGTGGGAGGTAGAAGTCTTATATCTCTCGTTCGTATAGTAAGTAGTTTGCTTTGGTTGGGTTAGGTCGTTTTCGCAAACTACATATTAAAAATATTTCAGTTTTCAAAAGTAGAAGTAAATCTTCAAGATAACCGGGTGTTATATGGAGACGACGATGAGGATGAATGCATAGAAGAAATTATAGTGGTTATTCGGAAACCGTATACTGTTCGTCCGCGTCCAAACTTTGTTAACCAATATACCGACTCCGAGTTTGCAAGGCAGTTATACCTACATATCAAATATTTTACAAATCAATTAATTACAAATAATTAATTGACAATTTCATGTAAGACTATGTGACGATTTACTTAGAAGATTTGTAACATTTATTTGTGTAACAGTAAGCAATCTATGCATACACAAGCATATTTTTACAATATTGACATAATTATGAAATAGCAACGGTCTGGGTTAGGATTAGGTTAACAATAGAAAATAAAATAATTTTAAATAATTTCTTTATTTAACAAAAATATTTTATTAGGCAGAATTATAACGAATACCATCAATAAGACGCACCCCCCCCAGACAGCAAGGAATATTGCGGGAATATTGCCTGAAAATTACAACCTTGCGCAATATTGCTAACGTTGCACCAATATTGCAGTAATATTGCAATGTCAGGGTAAAATACGCAATATTGCAATAATGTTGCAGTGACATATGTACATTGTAACTTATTAAATGACATTTTTCAGATTCGTCGACTTGTAAATGTCACGGGACCGTGCAAGTTGTCCACATGTATATCCGCAATCACGGTCCGACTGATTGCAGGCGAAGTCGCTCTCGATTTTAGCTGGAAGGGACGCCTGCAGAAGCAATGCTTTCATAAATTAAGCACGGCGAATTTGCTCCAAGTACGTTTCTTACACATATACCCGGAACCCGACAAATATTGCTGAAATATTATATAAATACATTATTAATAATCTTTTCCCTAATAATCATTCATTATTTTATAGAAGTCTCTATGGTCGCGTCGGCCAAAATAAATGGAGGGAAGCTGATATCGAGGACGGAATTGCGAAGTGGTTGACGCAAGCGAAAACAAGAATACACCGCGTAAAGTGAAAATAGAAATAAAATGTAATTTAAGGATAGGTTAGGGTTTTATTATTATTTCTTGTTGTATGTTTTAATTCATAGTATAATAAAAATAGTATTTGTATTCTAAAATATATAAAATTTCCCTCAATTATTTCCATAAAGTGAAACCATAATCATATGCAGCATGCAATGTTGAAGGAATATTATAGGGACCTTGACTCAATATTGCAGGTAAGATTCCTGCAATATTTCACGCAAGACTTCTGTAATATTCCGCAACGTTGCAAAGAAGCGGATATAGGAATATTCCTGCAATTTTCCTGCAATACTCCGGCAATCTCACTGCAAGGTTTAGGCAATGCGAAATAATATTCATGCAATATTCCTGCAATATTTTTTGCTGTCCGGGCCATTACGTTTATCGTACACTGGTTTAAGTTTTTGTTTTCATATCATGCGGGTTAACGCAGAATAGTGTATATGTGCCATCTGGTGACTAGACAAGTCGTCAAAAGGTCTGGATAACTACCAAGAGGATAAAATATGATGGAACAACCCATGTTTAAGGCCGGGTTGTTCCACCTCTCGGTAAACTGTCAGGTAGCAAAGTTACCAAATAAAAACTAGACAAAAGTTATCTTGCGTTGTTCCACCTTTGGGTAAAATTTATCCTCCTGGTAAATGAAGCTACCGACAGGATAAACTATCCGGTCGCGAATGAACCGTGTAAGCCGCTAACTAACAGATAAATATGTGGTGGGGGTAGAAAGTGCACGCTGTGTGAGGGGTGGGAGGTGGGAGGTAGAAGTCATATCTCATTCGTATACGGAGTATATAGTTTGCTTTCGTTGAGTCAGATCGTTTTCGCAAAGTACGCTAATAAAATATTTAGAGTTTAAAAAATGGAAATGAATCTCCAAGATGACCGAGTGTTGTATGGCGACGACGATGAGGAGGAATGCATACAAGAAATTGTATTGGTTATTCGGAAACTGTATCATATACCGTTCGTCGGCGTCCAAATTTTGTTGAATTATATAATGACTCCGAGTTCGCAAGGCGTTTTCGGTTCCGCAAACAAACTACCTTGAACATTATGGCACTTGTGGAAAATAATATAAGGAGCAGGACGGACAGGTAAATATTGAATGTATCTTTCTTTTATAAGGTTATTTTATAAAATGCATGCCGAAATTAACAATTGTGTACTGTATTAGCTGACAATTTACATTTTAAAGCCTATTAAAAGATTGTGCAAATATCCGATATTACGATAAAAATCGGATTATGAGATTTGCTAATTAAGGTCACGATATCTATATATGCAAAGATAATCGTGATTAATATATGTATATATTTTTCTTTCAGAAATCATGCTGTGTCGCCATTGCTGAAATTGCTCTTGACATTGCGTTTTTATGCCTCCGGAACGTTCCAGATGGCAATTGGTGATTTTGGCAGCATCCACAATTCGACAGTGTGCCGCATAATCAACCAAGTTACCGAAGCATTAGCTGCATTGCGGCCCTAATTCATTATAATTGAGCTACCGGTTACAAATGACGACTTAATGCTAATACAAACACAATTTTGTGAGAGCGCTCGCTTTCCTCGAGTGGCTGGTGCTATAGATTGCACTCACATTAAAATACAATCACCAGGTATTGATTATATTTACGAATTATAAGTGTATGTACATTATTGTCATATTGCTTTTATTGATAGGCGGAGACGAAGCTGAAACGTTCAGAAACAGAAAAGGAATATTTACCATAAATGTTCAGGCTGTTTGTGATAGCAAATTTAAAAGTCAAATAAACAAAAATAAACAACGAAATAATTTAACTCGGAATAACACAATAAATAAAGTATAGTTTAAGAAGAAATGTAAGAAAAACTTTATTTTTTAAGCGAGAAAGCACGTCGGTAGTCGTTGGAGTCGCAAAGAAGAAGATGGAGAAGGAAGAAGCGTAAGAACTATCGTCTTAGCAACTAATTCCGTTATTTTATTATTTCTTTTATTATAATAAATCAATGGGCAATCAATCAATCATATAAGACGGTCTCCTTTTACATTTATCGTACACTGGTTCAAGTTTTCGTTTTCAAATCATGCGCGTTAACGCAGAATAGTGTATATGTGCCATCTGGTGGCTGGGTAAATCGTCATAAGTATGGATAACTTTACCGAGAGGATAAAATATGATGGAACAACCCATGTATAAAAGTAGCCGGTAAGTGCTGGGTAGGGCTTATCCTCTAGGTAGCTACCGGACAGATATCCCGATATTTACCGAGAGGTGGAACAACCGGCCTATGTCTATTTGGAAAAAACAAAAAATGAGCAAGTATTATATTTTTACATCCAGCATGAACATTTCCCAAAGGAAAGCAATTTCGATATGTATTAACAATTAACCTTCACTACCTCTAAAACAAAAAATCATGTGTAATTTGAATGCGTTTGATAATATTTTTTACTTTATTCACCGACGAGATATTCTTAAAGACTGCCAGCGCCTGTGTTAAACAGCGGCCTGCAAATGGGGGCTGGATGGGGTCTGAGGGGGCGCTGAGGTCTCTTGGCGGCGTCGGTTGGCATCGGTAATTGGAGCTAGTACCGTAGGTAATAGACAAACATAGAACGTTGACATTACCCATTGTGTAACTGTTAAAACGTAATGAGATTTTATTTTATAATTTTATTTCACCCTCACCTTTGTAATCGACACTTCACAGATGCATACATAATTAAAGAGTAATTAGCACGTGATTTAAAAGTAACATCAATTTCTTACGCTACTTTGCAATATCTGTTTAATATATCAAAACAGTTCGTTGCGCCTCGGATCAACTTTTCATGCGGCCTCGGGCTGCCCTCATGTGCATTCGAGTTCAAATTGGTACGCGGCTCCATGTTTTGCAACAAAACGAAAAACTTGTTTAAATAGACCAATGAAAGCGTAAGAATCGATTAGTGTATTGCGGAAAATATCGAGTGCCCGGGGAAACGGTGCAATATTTATGGATGTTCGGTCACGTTTGACTTCGTTTATATTGGCTTGTCTCGGAAACGGTCAATAGAACACAACCGTGCAAGGTATCGCTGTGAAGCTCTCGACAAGATCTGTTCGAATATACGAAGAACATTTTGCGTTGTTTTAAGCTAAACATTTTAAACATTCTTTACCAAATTCGTTGTGTTGCACTCACAGTTGCCGAGATAGACTGACAATGAGTTAAACACGGCAGCACACCCGCATGAAATAAACGCTTAGAAACCATACTTGACTAGCTCAACTTTACTCTCCAATCTGCAAGTCTTAGTCCTACACTCCTACTCAACTGACAACTCAATCGAACTTGAGCCTACCCGATTTTTTTATGTAATTGCTAATTAGTCGTTTTTATAAGAATATAAAATAAAGTTTACATCCGCAGCGCAGGACGCTATATATTAAAACGGTCGGAGAATTTCTGCTGTCAGTGCGTGACTTCCACAACTATTTTATTTATCGTTTCAGAAGAAATATACCTGTTGTATGATGCAGTAAAATTAGACACTAGAATTTATGGCAGATTAGTCATTTTTACTAAAAATTGGAAAGGATTCGGAAAAATAGGTGTGCGCAATGATGTTATTCAGAAAAGTTGCTAGATTCTTTTTTATAGTCTAAATTTTAAATTGACGATCTGAATGTGTGGGTATCGGGTAAAGCTTGTAATCGGAAATCAAATTCGCTTTTTTATTTTTACGCACGTGTGTCCTACAATCATATACATTTGTACAATGTACATACATCCGTGGTTAACTGCCTCGTGAGTCGTGCGTCGTCACCTCTTTCCCCCCTTCACTCATCGCGACGCTTATGTTTTTCGCCGGACGCGCGCCGAGGCTCGGGCCCGGGCCGGCGATACACGGCAAGGGACTGGTGTGGCGTGTGTGTCACTTCCCACAGAATGTTATTCAACGTACAAAAAATATTAATTTTTTCCTTTCTAAAAACTGTGGATTACGGAGATAAACGGATTTTAGATTTGTTTTCAGCGCCTCAAAGTCTGAAAATTAACCAACAGATGCTCTTATGTAATAAAATACATGTTCGGCCTCAGCATTACGTCATCAGGGGCGCGTAGGCAAGCCGGGGCAAACCGATTCAATGGTTTCACATTGCCCTCATCGATTGATCGGTTCGCCGCCGTACGAAAAAAAATGTAGTGTGTCGGAGACTTATTCTAATGTTGGAGAATCGGTGTAGCTTGCTCGGGCCGATCCGCGACTGTCTGTCTGAACGGGTGAACGAGAAATCATTGGTGGTTCGAGATTCATTCTAGACTTGGAGAATCGGTGTAGCTTGCTCTTTTTCAAAAGCATATCAGACTGAGGAAAAACATCTCTAACTTTGTGATATTTAAAAAGTATAAAAACGATTATAATTCATTAAAATATTGCCACTCTTCCGATGCCGACATTTGCTCACAGCCCGATCCGACAGTCTCGGATCGGCCCGAGCAAGCAACACCGATTCTCCAATACTAGAATGAATCTCCAACACACCAACGATTTCTCGTTCACCCAGTGTGGCCAGAAGTGGCTCTTTTACACCATCGGTGCCCGCGGGAGTGGGGATACGCGCATGTGTGCGTGCCCTGTCTGTGAGAGCTGCGCACACCGTTTCTCGCCGAATCGCGCTCGGCGTGGAGAGAAGGACGGAACTATGCTGCGTCTCCCTTCCACCAACGTCGTATGTGACGTCAGATATCGTGACGACACATAAGGACAGAACTATGCTCCGTCCCCTTTCAGCCAATATCGCGCGTTGCGTCTTTGTTCGACATGCAGTCGTGTCAGGCAAATTCTTCCTGACGTACGCTGTCGTGTGTTCAAATCGCGTGTTACGTACGATCCCTCAGAACGTCTAGTGCCAGAAGCTTTATGAAATATATATTTTGCCCATATCTATTATAAATCAATGCGACACATCTATTCCGCTGACAAAATATTAAAAACTATCCGTAGTAAGTACTAAAATATTTGTAAATGAATGTCGTTTGTCGCCGTGTGATAAATTATTAAGAAGAAAATTATTCTGTGAACAAAAATTGAACCATGACTGGGCGCAAACATACGAAAAAAACCAACGTGTTGACGAGCGACGATGAGTACGACGAATCAATCCCAAACCCAAACTGTCCTCGATTGACTTTCCTCTGGATCGCGCTCTGCTCAGGGCGGTGGTGCCCGATTTGCCTTCCGGCTGAAAGACCGCAATGGTACGTGCGATGCCTTATGCGAAATCTGGCACCACTGTCACGGGCCCTTGTGCGGAACATAGTTCCGTCCTTCTCTCCACGCCGAGCGCGATTCGGCGAGAAACGGTGCGCGCAGCTCTCACAGATAGGGCACGCACACTTGCACGTATCCCCACTCCCGCGGGCACCGATGGTGTAAAAGAGCCACTTCTGGACAGTCGCGGATCGGGCCAAGCAAGCTACACCGATTCTCCCATACTAGAATGAATCTCCAACACACCAATGACTTCTC
Source organism: Priocnemis perturbator (assembly GCA_963942575.1). NCBI lineage: Eukaryota > Metazoa > Arthropoda > Insecta > Hymenoptera > Pompilidae > Priocnemis > Priocnemis perturbator. The sequence continues at coordinate 107,806 of CAWWDK010000241.1, forward strand.
GTTCACCCGCTCAGACAGACAGTCGCGGTTCTCCTTGTCCGTCACGACATTGGGTCGAGTCGGGAGGACAACGCGACGGGACAATTCGCAACGAAGCTCCTTGACACATCTTTGGCAACGAATCGAGTAGCCACTGTGACTGTTAGGGGCCATAGGCCAAATATGATTTTGTAAAGTTTGAAAGGGTATTTTATATTATTATTTAATTGCGGTAGAGATTTACTCGTACACTCCGGTGGTTTAGATAACACGGTTAGCACCAAATTGGCGACAAGTAGAGTATCCTTGTATAGTCTGAATTAAATATTCATAGACAGCTCGTACATCGGGTTCACTCATCGTTAACAGCAGCATCATTTTGAGAGTGGCCATAGTCCATGCGTGCACCTACACATGCATACTCACTCACAAGACGATGCTTCATTTGTTTGACAACCGACGAAAACGCACACAAACGAGCAACAGTGGCACGGTGAGAGCAGTTACGATGTGGTCAAGAGCTGGTGTTTCAAACATGTTTCGCTTTTTCGTCCAACAACTATATTAAATTTGGAAGACTAAACACTAGAAGTATCAAGGGGGTGAAAATCTCTTCTCTGGCACTTTGTAATAGAGTCATTATATATTAATGAAACACAAAATGTTCTTTAAAATAATATCTTAGATCTTAGAAAAGAACGGTATATGTCTATATGAAATGAACTTTCATGACAGTTCTGGGGTAAGCGCGGATGGGTCAATCTCCGTCCTTTTCCCGACAGGTAACTCTTGCTCCGATTTTCGGCCAGATCCATTCTCGCATTTGTTTTTATGTCCACTCTTTCTATACGGGTCAATGCCCCGAGGTGAGCATATGCTCATCAGCCGTCAGCCCCTTGATACCTCTCAAACAAGTCGCATAGCAATGCGTCAACGCATGGCACTCTTCAATTAGCCCGTGTCATTGGTCAAAATTCGCAGCTGCGCTAATAAATAAAACGTCTTGAAAAGATTTGATCACTATATATAAATAAAAGCCAAACGAGGGAAGTTGATTCTCTCGGTGATTCTAGTGCTGATTTTGTAAAACTCATTGTAGCTGTCTTCGGCGTGGTTGCGTTGCGTGCGTTTTCGTCGATCGCTAAACAAACGAAAGCATGACCTTGAGAGTGGATATGCATGTGTAGATGCACGCATGGACTATGCCTACTCTCGCAGCGATACCGTTGTTGCTATGCGACGTATTTGTCGATGTAGCTGAGTGCAACTACTGACAAATTGTTTCGGACTACAGAAGATCGACCAAAACCGCGACCATTGTAACGGCAGCCTTACTTATTTTCAATCTCACCTATAGCGATCATGACCTATACGGCAGATTTTTCCGGGCACCTGTTCTCCAATTGTCAGTTTCATGTATCTCACACAGCTTCGAATGGTGGAACAAATGAGCAAATTGCATTGAAACTATACGTGAACTTCTGTTTGATGATTAAGTGCTAGTATTTAAGGTAGTGGACTGTATTTGAGGAGCCGGATCTTGGGATGGTCTCTGGTGACAGTCGTGTAGAAATTAATTGCACAAGATACTGTGTAATGAATAGTTTATTGAATAATTATCTGATTAAGGGTTAATGAACAATACCTGTTTGTGTGAATAGCTCTAACTTGGTGTTCTGTGAGTCTTAATGATCGGGACTAATGTAGATTACGGTGGAGGTGAATAATCCTACAATGAACTGTCCTATTTGCTGCTCGTCAGCACATGCGGCGGTATGCGGCCACGTGGCGTGACGATGATCTGATCTGGATACAACTCAATAATTAAGAGTTGTACTAGAAAACAATAAGCGAGAGAATGAACCTGCCTATATTCCTGCTCAGTTCTGGGTGTGTTGAATGAATGAATCTGCACTATTGCGTTATTGATCCGTTTCTTCTCGTACACTGTGACAAGGGAGCACGAAACTACCGTTAACTGTAACGATACGAACAGTAATGGCCGAACATAGCCAGATCCCGCTCGAAGCCGAGCAGAAGGACGTGACGTCACGTCACCTGATCGCGTTCTTAGTTGTGATTGGTTACGGCGTTGGACACTAGTGCGTAACGCGCACCGCGGATTGGATCCCGATCGATGCCAATTGATTGGCGACAAGTTCACGGCCGCGCTACTGAGTATGCTAATCTAGTGACGCGCCTGCTTAACGTGAGGTGTTGTATGATCTGTGCTGTAATGGGATGCGGGAAGTGCTGCCGCCCGCCGTCGAGCCGTCTCAATATTGAACATTCCGCCCGCCATCAGCAACTGTGTTGCTGATCCCTTTTGGTCTGGTCATCATGATCTGGTGCTGGTAGGATGGCGAGCTTCCTGATAGGCCTTGTCAGTGTTGTCGTTGCGGTCTTGAGTGACACTACCCGGGTGAGTCCATCTTTCCCGGGGTGTAATGTTGTGACTCTTGCGAGGGGCCACTTAGACGGTGGAAGCCTCTCGTCTGTGATTAGCACTAAAGATCCGATCTTGATCTCGTTTGACGGGTGATGCCATTTGGATGTTGATAGGTGACGCTGAAGGTATTGATTAGACCACTTTGCCCAGAAGTATTGAAGCCGCTGCTGAATGAACTGCCAGCGTGATAGTCTCGTTTGAGCAACGTCACCAAGTGATGGCTCTGGCAATGTTGTGATCGGCTCTCCAATTAGGAAGTGCGCTGGTGTCAGGGCTGACACATCCTCAGGGTCATCCGAAAGTGGTTCTAAAGGTCTTGAATTAAGAACTGCCTCTATTTGCGTGAGGAGTGTGGTGAGCTCTTCATACGTGAGTGCAGTGTCACCTATTGTTCGGTTCAGGTGATGCTTGACTGATTTGACTGCAGCTTCCCACTTTCCTCCCATATGTGGTGCTGCAGGCGGATTGAATTTCCACTTTGTCCCGTCGTTGGTGAGTGAGCAGAACAAGGCATTTGATTCTTGTGTGCCTTGCTTGAATAGTCTAACGAGCTCGGCATCTGCTCCTGCGAAATTAGTGCCGCAATCACTGTGAAGAGTATGGCAGATGCCCCTGCGTCCAGTGAATCGTCTGAACGCAGCGATGAATGCGTCAGCTGTATAGTCGGTAACTGCCTCCAGATGCACGGCAGAAGTGACAAAGCATACGAATATGCACAGCCATCCCTTTTGTTTCTTGGCGCCTCTTCCTTTCCAGGTCTTGATGGTAAGCGGACCAGCGTAGTCCACGCCTGAACTGGAGAATGGTCGGGAAGGTGTGACTCGTGATCTTGGGAGCTGACCCATTAGTTGTTGTGCTCGCACGCCACGTTGGCGAGCACATCTCATGCAGCGGAGGATATGCGATCTGACTGGAGCTCTACCACCAATGATCCAGAATGATCGCCTAATGTAATTCATGGTTGATTGAGTGCCACCATGCAATGTTTTCTGATGCGCATCTGCTATTATGAGTGCGGTGAAATGTGACTGTCGTGGGAGAATTGCTGGGTGAATTGTCTCAAGTTCCAATTGTGAATGTTCCAATCGCCCTCCAACACGAATAATGCCTTGAGTGTCAATAAAGGCTGTTAATCGATTGAAAGGATGAGCAGGTGGTAGTTGCTTGGAGCCAATCAGCTTGATTTCATTAGAAAAGAACGCTGCTTGTGTTGCTTTGATCCAAAACACTCGTGAAGTGGTAATTTCGTGTGGCGTGATCGGATCTGCGAGTGTTGAATGTGGCATTTTCTGGATGATCCGACTTACTCGAAAGCAAATTGCGGTTACTCTGAGCAGCCGAATAAGTGATGAAAATCTATATATCATCTCCCAATGATATTCGTGTTGAATTGTTGCCACAAGGAGTGAGAGCCCCGGTCGCTCTTCTTGACGTGTCTGTGAGTCTTGATGATTTGGCTGAATTGGCCATGAATCCTTATCTTTAATCAACCACTGTGGTCCTGTCCACCACAGTCTATGCTTCTGGAGCTGGGAGATGCTTAGCCCTCTTGAAGCGCAATCGGCTGGATTTTCCTTGCCAGAAATAAACCTCCATACGCTGCTTGGAGTGAGATCTTGGATAGCTGACACTCTGTTTCTGACAAAGTCTTTCCACCGCGATGGATGTGATTTGATCCAGGAAAGTGTTACTGACGAATCTGTCCATAAGTATGTTTGCACATTGGTGAATCCTAGCGTCTGTTGTACATATCTCATGAGTTTGGCTACGAGCAGGGCGGCTGCGAGTTCGAGTCTTGGTATGGACATTCTCTTGATTGGTGCAACTTTTGTTTTTGCATAAACGAGCGTAACTTCTCGTTTTCTTCCTGGATCAGTAACTTTGATGTAGATAGCAGCAGCCATGGCTAGTTGTGAGGCATCTGAGAATCCATGGAGCTCTACTGTTGAATTTTTCATTGTGCGAACCCAACGTGGGATTGATAGCTCCGATACATGAGTCAGCTCTTGCCGGATTTCAGTCCACTTAGCAATGATTTGATCTGATACTGACTCATCCCAACTGAGCTTTTGGACCCAGAGTTCTTGCAGCAATACTTTTGCTCGCACTGTGAATGGTGACAAGAAGCCGAGCGGATCGTAGAGCTGTGCTGTCTCCGACAAGATGCTTCGTTTTGTGAACTTGGAACTTGAGCATGGCGGCTTTGCACTGAACTTGAATGTGTCTGAATGTGGTATCCATGACAGGCCGAGTAGATTGGTGCTGCTATCTTCAAATGGATGCTCTTCAGTGATCGGTGACTGTTGAAGTGCATGATTGATGAACTCTTTACTGTTACTGTGCCATTTTGCCAGGGGAAACCCACCTGCATTGCAGAGTTGGGTTACCTGTTTTGATATCTCAGCCAGATCTACATACTGGTCTGATCCTCCAAATATGTCGTCCACATATCTGCCCTTGATGAGAGGTTCTACTGCTAGGGGAAATCGATGACCCTCGTCTTCAACTAGTTGAATAAGCGTCCTAATTGCTAGGAATGGCGCTGATCTGGTCCCATACGTTACTGTTGTTAACTGGTACGGAACTGTGTTGAACTGATCATCGACCCACATGATTCGTTGTAGATCCCAGTCGTCTTGATGTATGTTGATTTGCCGGTACATTTTAGTGATGTCTGTTGTGAACAGGTACTTATATTGACGGATCCATAGGAGCACATCTATGATGTCTCGCTGTATCTTGGCACCCACGCGCTGGATGTCGTTGAGTGATACTCCTGTTGTCGTAGGACTGGATCCGTTGAATACAACTCTCAACTTTGTTGTGATGCTATCTTCTCTGAGCACACCATGATGTGGAAGGTAGTACGGTGAATGAGCATGGGCTGGCCCTTCGGATCGGCCGTCTGAGACCCTCAACCTTCCTACTGCCGAAACAGTATGTACTAAGGTCATCTCGTCAGAACGATCGTCAGTAACCAGCTCAATTGATTGGCTTGCTCGGGTGTATGTTGTCGGCGCACGCTTCATGTGGCCTAACTCTTCATACTCCTTCATGAACGAGTTGTACAGTTGACTGTACGAATCATTTGTTGAGAGCCGCTTTCTTAATCTCTGCAGACATCGTTTTGCAGTGAGCTCTGATTCTCCTAAAGTTGATGGTGATGATTTGAGTGGAATCCTCACTGTGTATCTTCCACATTCGTCTCTTGAGTGTGTCGCCTTGAAATGGTCTTCACAAACTTGCTCTTCTGGGGTGAACCTCTTCTCATCTGATGACTGTATTTCTTCTTGAACCCAGAATTTGGTTAGCAAATCTTGAAGTTCTTGGTTTGATGGCTCGACTGAAGTGTGAAATGATTGATGCTCTGCTGATTCGAGCTCCGAGACAGGACCAAGAACTGCCCAACCAAATATTGTCAATTGAGCAATTGGAGTGGAACTAGAGTGCTTGACAATGTTGGGCTTTATTATACGTCCATATGAATCTGCTCCAATGATTATATCAATAGGTCTGGGTGTAAAGAAGTCAGGATCGGCCAGCTGCAATGATGATAAATGTGGCCACTCTTGATGTCCCACGGTGAATGATGGTAGGGTATTCGTCAGTTTACTGAGCATGTACGCAGTAATGTTGATGCACTGTGACGAATAGTTTGATTTAAGCTGAAGTGTGGTGACACCCTTTGTTTGAGTCGAGTGTGATCCTCCTATTCCAGTGATTGCAATTGATGAATGTTGACGAGCCAAGCCACAGGCATTGGCAAGTTGATTGGCGACGAATGAAAGTTCTGAACCTGGATCTAGTAGTAGTCTTACTGGGTGATTACCAAAGGTTGTGATGAGCGTTGCTTGGGCGGTGGCGAGTAGGACTGCTGTGTTCCCGGACGATGGGGTGAATTGACAAAATGGCACTGCGCTTCTTCAATTGGTGGAAGGAGTGGATGATTTAGCTGCTGAACTCGTTGATGCTTGGCTCTGTTGCTGCTGAGTTGTTTTGATCGACGGCAGGTGAATCATTGTGTGGTGTTTTGCCCCACATGTTTTGCACGTTCTGGTTGAGCTGCACGCAGACAGGTTGTGATGTCCGAGGCAATTGAAGCACAGCCGCTGAACTGTCACTACTTTATGGCGATCCGTAGGATGAAGTTCTCGGAATTTGGGGCACGTCACAATATAGTGATTGCCCTTGCAGTGGTCACACGGGTACTGGGCTGCGGGCTGTGCTATCGATGATTGGTGAACTGCTCTTGGAGGATGATTTGGCACTGGCTTCGATGAGGTTCTTGTTGATGCACTGGATGATTTGTTCTGAGCTGTCTTCATCGACTCCAGGGCTTTAGCTCGCGTCTTGATGAACTCGATGAGCTGGGTGAACGTGAGGGGCTCGCTCGATGTGTTGCGCTTTATTTCCCACGACTCTCGCAGTGATGAATCGAGCCTGCTCGTTGTCAAATGGAGCAGTACGTAATTCCAGCTCTCGACTGGTACACCAAGCGCTGTGAGTGCATCTAGCGTTTCTGCCGTCGAGCTCACTAGCGCATTTAGATCATAAGCTGTTCTCTCTATTCTGGTCGTGTTTGAGCACAATTTCGCTACGTAGGAGAGGATGAGCCTTTCTTTGTCTTCGTACCTCTCCTTGATTTGCCTCCACGCAGGAATGAACGAGTCGCTGGCCATCGACACGTTGGAGATGAGTTGCGCTGCTTCTCCTCCTACACTTGTTTTGAGGTAGTGGAGCTTCTCCACATTGCTGAGCTCGGCATCATCGATGACCAGTGACTTGAACAGGTCTCTGAATGCTGGCCACGACGCAAAATCTCCATCAAACTGGGGCAGTTTGATCTCTGGCAGCGTTGAGCGGTGTCTTGGTTGTTGATTCGCTCTCTGTATGGCCTTGGCTTGTTTCTCTTCGAGTTGCAGCTCTACCTGTGATCTGGACTTGTGCAGGTATGAGAACGCTGAGTGGTAAGCTCCAAAGCCTTGCGCGAGCACCTTTTGTGTGACATATGGGTGATCAAAGAACGTTTTCTTGCATGCCACTCCCAGCTGATTATGTTCTTCTGTGAACTCTGCCCATATGTTGTTGAGGAGCTTGAGCTGGCCATCGATTTCTCCTATTGTGGGTGAATCCATTGATTTGCACATCGTGTGCATGTGGGTCAGCATGGTGAGTCTTGATTGCTGCGTCGAGATTCTATATTCTGTTGTGTTGGTCTGAACTGCCGTAGGTGATGTGGGACGAGATGAACTGGTCTGTACGGCTCCTGTTGGCACACTGAGTTTGTCTGTGCCTGTTTGACCTTCACTACAGTCCTCTTCTGCACTGAGCGATGGATCACTGCCACTGATTTGGTCTACTTTCTTGTTTTGCTCCATGGTGTGTGATTGCTTCTATGTGATTCTCTCTTTTTCCTGTTTGTCACGTGAAGGAGGAGTTACTAACTATTGAATACACACTTGATGCAATTGAAGAGCACGACTGACCAAAGATCCGGCTCGAAGGACCAAAAAATGTTTGATGATTAAGTGCTAGTATTTAAGGTAGTGGACTGTATTTGAGGAGCCGGATCTTGGGATGGTCTCTGGTGACAGTCGTGTAGAAATTAATTGCACAAGATACTGTGTAATGAATAGTTTATTGAATAATTATCTGATTAAGGGTTAATGAACAATACCTGTTTGTGTGAATAGCTCTAACTTGGTGTTCTGTGAGTCTTAATGATCGGGACTAATGTAGATTACGGTGGAGGTGAATAATCCTACAATGAACTGTCCTATTTGCTGCTCGTCAGCACATGCGGCGGTATGCGGCCACGTGGCGTGACGATGATCTGATCTGGATACAACTCAATAATTAAGAGTTGTACTAGAAAACAATAAGCGAGAGAATGAACCTGCCTATATTCCTGCTCAGTTCTGGATGTGTTGAATGAATGAATCTGCACTATTGCGTTATTGATCCGTTTCTTCTCGTACACTGTGACAAGGGAGCACGAAACTACCGTTAACTGTAACGATACGAACAGTAATGGCCGAACATAGCCAGATCCCGCTCGAAGCCGAGCAGAAGGACGTGACGTCACGTCACCTGATCGCGTTCTTAGTTGTGATTGGTTACGGCGTTGGACACTAGTGCGTAACGCGCACCGCGGATTGGATCCCGATCGATGCCAATTGATTGGCGACAAGTTCACGGCCGCGCTACTGAGTATGCTAATCTAGTGACGCGCCTGCTTAACGTGAGGTGTTGTATAATCTGTGCTGTAATGGGATGCGGGAAGTGCTGCCGCCCGCCGTCGAGCCGTCTCAATATTGAACAACTTCACTTGAACATACAATAATATATATCCAAAATTCAGACCAACAAGACATGGTCAGGTTTGTATATCAAAATTTCCGCGTCCAATGTTGTACATATATTTTTACGGTTAACGTTGAATAGTTAAACATTTATTAAAATTTTAGTGAACTTTTTATCTTTCATTTTATGTTTCGTACACCCTTTTCTGCCGTTAATAGTAATTTTGCTTCTATTATTTTGAAACTTAAAATTCCACTTGAAATCGTCTGTAAAGAGAGCTTCACTTGCCCACACACAGGTGACATCTCATGATAATAGTTCAGTACGGTGGTGATTCGACATCAGTTTCTTACTCTGGCCGCAATATATTTTAGAGGGCGCCCGAGAACAGCGTATTTTGCTGGAGACACAAAGTCCCATAAGGCTGGCAGTCTTTAGGAATATCTCGTCGGTGCTTTATTTTGTGATCATTGTGACGGCCAGCCGTTACCGACACCATTCTCGACCCGCCTTTAACCATAAGCCGGCTAGTATCTTGAGGGCACTCCCAGAGGTCGCCTAAGTGGACGAGCGACGGAACTTCTCCCTCACTCGTTCACACTCACCTAGTTTAAGCCATGATAACATAGAATCGAATCATAACTAGATATATCTTTGCGTCTATACCCATCGAGCGTTAGGGCATTAGTTCTAAGTAAAAGCGCACGCGGCGCTCCAAGTGGACTGCGCTCCACCACCAACGCGCCTGCGTCGACCGCCGAGCCCCACTCTAAGGGCCGTACCCCTTCCTTAGCGGCGGGCCCTAGTAATTAGATTTAAGGCCGGGTCGAACCGAAAATCAGTGCATTATGCATTATACTTAATATCACAGTGCTATTATACTTGACAAGCAGTTCATTACTTTTCTTGAGTGCATTCTACTTACAATCGTCTACTTAATTCCTTCTTGAAGATTAATTAAGTCGTCTTGAAGACAAGCAGTTACATCAACTTGAAGAACAGTGTACTAAAATCCTTTGTTCGAAATCTGTAGTGAAAGCTCAGTTCATTTCAATCCAATCAAATCCCAAATTCATAAATCTAAATCACAAACTCAAAAGTTCAAATCATTTTATCAAAGAATAAGTGCTGAAGCAACAACTGAAGACTCGACAAAAACGAACTCACGGTAAGCAAACTGACTTGCCGGTTCGACACTCGCATAACACTGTACTAATTATTAAGGTAGAATCTAGTTCCTTAAATTATTCAATCGTATAGTCAATATTGTAAGAATCATATAGTCAAAGTCTATATATACACCTTTGTTATACAAATTACTTCTATCATTCTATCCTTGCGTTCTTAAAGTAAATTAAGCCTTCCATAACGCTCTACGTCTAAGCATTCCCTCACCACATATATCCAGGCAGTCAACGAGAGGACGTTAGCTCGACAACATAAATGCCTACAACTTCACACTTATCCTTACCACACATATCCAGGCAGTCAACGAGAGGACGATAGCTCGTCGACATAAAAGCCTACAATCTCATATATACCTTTACCTTACGTTTCCATTATTCCGTCAACGAGAGGACGATAGCTCGACGACAAATATTCCTTCAACTCCATACTTACCTTTATTCCGTCAACGAGAGGGCGATAGCTCGACGACAAATATTTCCTTAACCCCATACTTACCCACACCTCATACTGTCCTTTTTACCCGCCAACAAGAGGACGATCCGCTTGACGGCATATACATCCACCATACGACCAAAAGTCACCACTATCCTGAATGCCTAAACAAAAGAGAGCCGGCCGGAAGAACCAACTACGTAAATTGATCAGGAACTTCTACGCTATTCCTTCAGAAACTAACAGGCCTCCGCCACCAACCCCAAAACCGCGTTTAGTCGAGTGTCGTGCCGTTAGACCCAATATACGGGTAGTACAGCCTTCAGCGAGTAACGTAAGGGAAAATCAACCGTCTGTAAGCAGTGTAAAGAAGGTACAGCCGTCCGCTAAAACCACGTTGATTATAAAATCATCCGCGAGCCCGGTAAAAACAGATAAATCCTCGAAGTGGGAACTCATTCCGCTCAATTTAGAAGCGCCGATATATTCCGCGACCGTGCCGAGATTCGATCCGCGTTTCGAAACGTACATTCGAAAGAGGCGCGAACGCCTCTATCCGGAACTCATAGTGCTCGACCAATAAAACCGCACCGCCAGGATCCCCAAGTCGCTGAGATCGCGCTCCGTGGCCTCTCGACTAAAGGAGGAATTTAAAAGTCGCTTCCCGACTGCAATCGTTTCGTGGAAATCCCTTAAATCCGCGAAATCGCCGATCGGGACGTGACAATCATATACATTAATTTCTGTGACATACTGACATCACGTACTGAAATATCTAAATAGAAGAGAGCAACTATTTCGAACCGGTCATATCTAGTCAAATCTCTGTGGAACTTACGTCGAACGGCGCAAATCGACTGTATGTCCCAAAGGTCCAGTGGTAAGAGTGAGACAGAATACCAAAATATCTTTCTTCTCTCTCTAACAGCGAGGCGCGGCTGTTCCTGCACCCGCGCACATTCCAGGTATTCTATAGTTCAATGTAGCCAATTGAATGGTGGAGTCGCAAGCGGTCTTGCAGGGAACTACAAAGGTTACTAGGAATATATATACGTTGGTTTCCAAATCATTGGACTCGCGACGTGCACATTATACACAATAACGCACGTTTAAAATAAATTATTTATATGAAATTGAAGTAATAGTGTAACATAAAATAGTGTGTATATATATACAAGTAATAGTATATATAATACGGTAATTTTTATTATATTTACGTGCCATTATACACAATAACGCAGGTTTAAAATGAATTATTTATATGAAATTAAAGTAATAGTGTAACATAACATAGTGTGTGTATATATATATATATATAAGTAATAGTATATGTAATACAATATTTTTATTATATTTGAAGGGTTACATTAAAGTAAATTCATAATAACACTGTAATCAATTTATTAATCCTATTATAATTCACCTAAATATACATCAAATATCAGTGACATATGTGAAGTACATCTTGGTTTACAAACAATGGTATTTATTCGCGTCGTCAAATCAATAAAACGTATCCTATCCATATAAACTGACAGACATTCAAAAGCTGCCTAACGTGATCTCGCCTGTATGTATGGCGAAGTAGTATTCACCTCTGAATTCCTCTTCCTCACGATATCCAGGCCACATGTCGGAATAGCATATGTGTATTTCCCCCGGATATTCGTTATGTCGGTATTGATTGTCCTTACGATTTTCTGAAGATGTCATCATGCTAAGTGGGTTCACACAAAATTGTTTTAATGATGTGAAGAACTGATGAAATTTATATTGACAGTCAATAGCTAAAAATATAAATGTACACGTACCTCAGATCAATTGTCTCATAATGTACATGACTTGTTACGTCCTACGTCCTCCACCCGCTTTTTTAACGACTATATTCTCGCAACGAGCTCGTCGCACCGCGTATCTATTTAATTAGATGTAAGTCGTACATAAACGAAACAAGAGCCGCGCCACCGAAATTCCTTCACGTAACGCTGACGCCCATCCGGGACGTAATTCGCGCCACGCGAAGGAATGACATAATGACGACAATAGCGATGTAGGTAGAGACATAAGAATGCTGACGCCGAATCAGCTCACAGGCTAACCCCAACGATCGACTAGCGATCCGCGGCAACACATCGTTCCGAGAACGCCAACTTCCAAACGGAAGCTAGGGTGCCAGTTCGACGAAGGACCTGGCCACCCTCAGCAAAACCCACTACTTAAATGGGCCACGAGTCAGTCAGTCGACAGTCACAATTCTCCGCTCCATAGTTAACGTCACGCTCAAGTCGGGCACCAAGTCACTTCAGTTTACATTCAGCAACTCGTTAATCTAAGTTATCAAGCTCTTCAACCAACCAAGTTCGGCTACGACCCATGTAAATTCGGCAACTGTAAACCAGCTAAATGTACTTTGAGATAAAACATCCAGTCCACTTCCACCATCTGAACATTATTTAATTCACACGACCGTGTCCTTCCTACACGTCAACACCAAACACCACCACCTCTACCTCTACCCAGGGCCCCATAGAGCTATCTACAGCCGTGGACGCCCTCCCAGGCATCCACCGTGGTAGAACTCCCGGTGATCGTCACCTATAGCCGTGGACGCCCTCCCAGGCATCCACCGTGGTCGACTCCCGGTAATCGTCGAGCCATCTAAAAGCGTGGACGCCCTCCCCGGCATCCACCGTGGTGAACTCACGGTTGTGGGAAAACCTTCGGGATCGATAATCCACAACCACACACACTCCCACACATCCAGAGCCGTAGCCATTCGGACACCTCCTTCTTACATTCCTCGATACGTCAGTGAGCCGCTCCACTGACAGATTAAACCACCCTCTTTTCAGTGCGATCACTCCTTCCGTCTGTCCTCGATCCCTGGTATACCCGGTGAACGCAGGGTGCCGAAAACGAGGACGTAACAACTTTTGCAGTCCATGTTACTTCCAGTCACCTATATGGGGCCAGAACAATTTAGTGCTCAGGTCATTCTTGATAATATAATATAGGCAATGAACCTGTAAAATGAAGACATTTATTACATTGAAACTTCATACCAAATCCAATGCCCTGAACAGGGACCAACCCACCATAGCAGCAACAAAATTTTACATTTGTTTCCAACACCAAGTTGAACAGCGGAATCAGGAAAAGAATCGTATACATAATGTATAATGTAGGGTTGCCCTCTTCTGGGTTGAGAATGGAATGAATCAATATATTTCAACCCTTACATGTTTCAAAACAATTAGTTTCCTCATCAGGAGTCTATAACATACAAAAGTGAACTAATGTAAATGTCTATTACATTTTAGTTGTAGATCTAGCGGATGTATCCTATTGTGGTGGTACTCACGTAAATTGATATAGGATGCAGTATTGAGATGGTATGTTTGAAAATTTAGCCAATTTTTCCTATGTGATTCATTCAATTTTTTCACAGTGTCTGAAAGCAAATCAGTGCCTTGAAGAAACCATGGCCAGAAATATGCAAAGCTTACATAATTTTCAACATTTCTCACATTGTAAAATTTTAACTCTCCAAGATTTGACACATTTCTGCATTTTAATTTTGTAATATTAACTAATCTCACCTGTCTTCGCCAATCACTGATTGGATTAGGATCCAAGATTTGACACATTTCTGCATTTTAATTTTGTAATATTAACTAATCTCACCTGTCTTCGCCAATCACTGATTGGATTAGGATCGTTTCGTTTCACGTTTGAACAATATTTTGGATGCTTTCTAATACAACACATACTTACGGATGAATATATCTATGTTAAAGTATATGACTCGATGTCTCCCAAGAAGTGTTTGTGGTGTCGGTATGTTTACCTTTAGCAGAGTGAAGGGCCGGCATTAAACGTTTCAACCCCACAGATAGCAATTTTTCTTAAGGAAACGGGGGCGCACCGAAGAAAAAAAAATGTTGCAGAACAATTTTCAGAGCGCGGCACCCTATAAGGTACCCACTTTGCCGAATAATAGGCCCTTCACTATACGTAGTACCCTGCAAGACCGCTTGCGACTCCACCGTTCATATTGGCTTCATTCCCCAGATCCTGACCTCGCATCCATTGTATAGAGATCAGTGCTTCGTCCCCTTATTCCTATGTCCATGTCCGCAACACGTGGCGGCAATCGGTCGGCGCGACAAAGTTGCGTCGCCAGCCTCCTGTGAACCGGGTTAATCTCTATCCGACTTTATCCTACACAACGTAAGTTTGTCTCGACCATTCTCAACCGTTCTGAGTTCTGACACAGACGAGGTATAGAATAGACACCGCATCTTATGGACCTTCGTGTCACACGTCTAGACATACCGACGGAGCAGAAAACGAGGCAAGTTGGAGCGCCCTCTGCGTATGCGAACGGCAGAAGTCATAGGCCCGTATTCAAATACTGCGCTTAGGCCTCGGCTTGAGTCGGGATTACGTAAACCTGGCTCAGACGCGTAATCCGGGCTCAGAAACCTGGCTTGGATCAGATTCTCAAACCAGGATGCCATTTGCGTGCCCCCACTCCGATTAAGCTCCGCCCACCGTGTTGTTACACGGGTACACAGGCTTCTCGCATAAAAGTGTAGAGGTCGGTCGGAGTGGGGGTCGAGAAATGTAAGCCTGGCCTGAGACGCCTTGGAAAGGCCTCTTGAGCCGGGATTACGGCCGTTTTTCGCGCCAAATCTGTAAAAATATAACCAAACGTTTACACGACTGTTTAGCAGTTCAGCAGTGTTAAGGTTGGTTAAGGTAATGTTCACCCATGGACAATCAGCAAGAAGTAAATTGAGGAGAAGAATAGAGAACTGCAGTTTCGAAATAGACAAATTGTTCGCGATGATGAGCTCATTCAGGGTGTTGCAGTAGTACAAAGTGTAGAGGATTTGCAAATTTATGAAAGAAAACTTAAAACTTCTGCATTTTTACAAAAATCGGTAATTTTTTTTAATAACATCTTTCGTGTAAAACATACAACAAAAATGACCTTTCGATCAATAGTTACGTCGCAGTCTCAAAAATATAATAGTAATTACAATACAGACTTATAAGTTAAGGTTATTTATTATTTATTATTACATTTATAGTAGAACTTGGTAATTGAGGATTAATCAAAATAATATATTCTATAACATAAATTGGCTTGAATTATTTACAATGTTAAACAGAATCATATGGAGAGTGTAATATTGAATAAATATTCTTGGAACTTTGAGGCAATATTCCGTGTCATATTCATGCAATATTCCCACAAGTTACGAAGAGGCGGACATAGTAATATCGCTGCAACATTCTTGCAATAATCCGGCGAAGTCACCTGCAAGGTTTCGCATTGTAAAGTAATATTTATACAACATTCCAACAATATTCCTTGCTGTCTGGGTAGCCGAGATTCAGACAAGAAGAACGGTACATGAGCGAGTGAATAAATGCTGCTTTTTATTAGTTGTAATGCAAAATCTGTAAAAACTACCAAAAGCGTCCACACGACTGTTCAGTAGTGTTCAGGTAATGTTCAGCCATGGACAACCAGCAAGAAGTAAATTTTGAGGAGGAAAATTTGAAACTTGCAGTTCCGAGACGGATTGTTCGCGATAATTGGTATAATTAATCAATCGGCAAGGCATCGATTTCAACGCTCATCTTGTTCAAATTGGAATTGGGTGGCCGTGAAAACTATCTCGAATATTCCGCCTTTTTGGTGGCATTACACCTCAGCGCTCCGTGCGGCCCATGGGTGATTTGGCCGATGGTGTTGATACAAGACTGTTACGCAGCATGCGGAATATTATATAAGTAAGTTCCTGTGGCTCATGTCTGATGATAATAAAACACTCTTCTCTCATTCGTGGTCCTAAATCGGATAATTCCGAAGTTTCCCGCAAGCGAAGCAAGCCGCATGCTGTGTCAGCATATCGACTCTGAACACCATTCGTGTCGCAGGTATGTGCGTGTCGGTGTGCGATGCGCGCAGCTTAGGCCCAATCAGGGCCTTAGCATCGCACACAGGCGAGCACGGACACTGCAACACGCATGGTGTTTAGAGCTCGATATGCTGGCACTGGCCGCATGGCACGCCTTGGCCACGCCCATTATCCAATGACTGCCAGGATCTCCCTTCCACGCGACGTCTAAACCGCGTTTGTGAATACACGAAAAATCTGAACCCGGATTACGCATCTGAGCCAGGTTTACGTAATCCCGACTCAAGCCAAGGCCGAAGCGCAGTATTTGAATACGGGCCTCAGAATCGGCTATCATGCAGCTTCTCCCTTTGGCCAATGGCGGCGTTTGCGAGCTGCACGACAGCCGAAACCGAAATTGTTAATTACGGCCAAACTACGATTTCGCAAACTCCGAAATCGATACAGTAGCTTGCGAAAACTATTCGTAAACAACTGAGACCGTTACACACGAGATACGTAAAAGTTATTTCGCCAGGTTCTGCATCTGGTCAGCTTGTGCTTTCGGCCACTGGAGGCGCTTGCAAGACCTTGTTACGTCCTACGTCCTCCACCCGCTTTTTCAACGACTATATTCTCGCAACGAGCTCATCGCACCGCGTATCTATTTAATTAGATGTAAGTCGTATATAAACGAAACAAGAGCCGGCGCACCGCGCCACCGAAATTCCTTCACGTAACGCTGACGCCCATCCGGGACGTATTCCGTGCCACGCGAAGGAATGACATAACGACGACAATAGCGATGTAAGTAGAGACATAAGAATGCTGACGCCGAATCAGCTCACAGGCTAACCCCAACGATCGACTAGCGATCCGCGGCAACACATAGTTCCGAGAATGCCAACTTCCAAACGGAAGCTAGGGTGCCTGTTCCACGAAGGACCTGGCGACCCTCAGCCAAATCCACTACTTAAATGGGCCGCACAGTCAGTCACAGTCGTTCAGTCAGTCAGTCACAATACTCCGCTCCATAGTTAACGTCACGCTCAAGTTGGGCACTAAGTCACGTCAGTTTACTTTCGGCAACTCGTTAATCTAAGTTATCAAGCTCTTCAGTCAACCAAGTTCGGCCACGATCCATGTAAATTCGGCAACTGTAAACTAGCTAAGTGTACTTCGAGATAAAACATCCAGTCCACTTCCACCATCTGAACATTATTTAATCCACACGAGCGTGTCCTTCCTGCACGTCAACACTAAACACCACCACCTCTACCTCTAACCCAGGGCCCCAGCGAGCTACCTACAAGCGTGGACGCCCTCCCCGGCATCCACCGTGGTAGAACTCCCGGTGATCGTCGAGCCACCTACAAGCGTGGACGCCCTCCCCGGCATCCACCGTGGTGGACTCACGCACCGCACCGGACACGAGCCCTCTCATAGGAGCGACTAGCAGCGAGGTAGCCCAGAAGCCCTCTCTGGCTTCCTGCACCCCGCGCTTACTGCCCCAGTCGACCGCTCTCCCGGTTATGGGGAAACCTTCGGGATCCGCAATCCACAACCACACACATACTCCCACACATCCTGAGCCGTAGCCATTCGGACACCTTCTCCTTACTTTCCTCGATTCGTCAGTGAGCCGCTCCACTGACGGATCAACCACCCTCTTTTCGGTGCGATCACTCCTTCCGTCTGTCCTCGATCCCCGGTATACCCGGTGAACGCAGGGTGCCGAAAAACGAGGACGTAACAACCTACATTACCCGATTCTCGAAATTGTTAATTACGGCCAAAATACGATTTCGTAAACTCCGAGATCGATACAGCAGCTTGCGAAAACTACTCGTAAACGATTGAGACCGTTGCACACGAGATTCGTAAAAGTTATTTCGCCAGGTTCTGCATCTGGTCAGCTTCTGCTTTTGGCCACTGGAGGCGCTTGCAAGATCTACATTACCCCATTCTCGAAATTGTTAATTACGGGCAAACTACGATTTCGTAAACTCTGAAATCGATTGCGTAAACTTGCGTAAACTATTCGTAAACGATTGAGACCAAAATAAGCGAAATCGGTGATAGTCGTCTGCTAACTATACACCCACCTAAAAATGGTTAATTACGGGCAAACTACGATTTCGTAAACTCTGAAATCGATTGCGTAAACTTGCGTAAACTATTCGTAAACAATTGAGACCAAAATAAGCGAAATCGGTGATAGTTGTCTGCTAACTATACGGCGGTCCCTCGGCCGTGTGACAAAAATATGCATTGTTTGTCCAGTCTATTCTATACCTCGTCTGTGCTAATACTGATGGACACCGCGAAAATGGTATTCTCGCCTTTCGATTATTTAGAATTAGCACAGAGCAAAACGTTAAATAAATATAAGATTGTAAAAAGAAACCATCCGGACTATTCGACGGACACCAGAGACTCTTGTTTAATAGAAATCTTAACACGCCGAGATACACGAAAATGCCGAACGCATTACATGCAGCTAGCGAACACACTGTGGATTCAATTAGATACTAATTCCGACTGGATAGGAGCCGCTCCAAACCAGGAAACCTTGTATATCTTATGTTGCGACAATAAGCCACGTAGTATAGAATTATTAGGTAGCTTCATACTGCACTTAGATAAAGACTGTACCGGTACAACTAATAAGGTCTTCCTCAAACCAGCTACACACGTAACCAGAACTTTAGAGTTAAATGTTCTTTTGACGAGCAAGGAAGAGGATTTTAACGTGACTTTCGGGAAACTCAGATCCCAAGACTTACCTTTTGAACTCATTCACGAAGTTAGTATCAATCCTGACAATTTGAAAAATTTGGGTAGAACCTTAGAGGAAATAGACGACCAGATTGAGACCTTAGCATCTGAGAAACGGGTTATCACGTGGAAGGAACGATTTTACAAATATCTGGAATATGCAGGATACGTAGCAATTGCTGGTTTGACAATCGTTTTCCTAGGTAAAATACGACTATTTAAGCTAATTATAAGAACCA
Organism: Priocnemis perturbator; assembly: GCA_963942575.1. Classification (NCBI taxonomy): domain Eukaryota; kingdom Metazoa; phylum Arthropoda; class Insecta; order Hymenoptera; family Pompilidae; genus Priocnemis; species Priocnemis perturbator. The sequence continues at coordinate 127,086 of CAWWDK010000241.1, forward strand.
TCCGATCGTGCTGTGTATCGTGTACATATAACAATTATAGCTTTGGCAACAAAGCACCCACGCAGCACATTGCACCAGCTGCAACGCAAGCAACATTTTCAATCAACGAACCTGACGAGGTACGCTTCATCGCTCAACGACCTAGAACGAGACCGACGAATGCTGCTTATGGATTTTAGTTTAGATCAGTACCCCAACTAAAATCTTAAACTACCCGGGGAGGTGTAAGCGGGCCCAGGTACCGAGCCCATCGCCGCTTTCCCTTTTTGACCACCCATATCGTACCGAGGGATACTTTACGACGTCCGGGTAACCAGAAACTGACAGATAGCGAAGTACTTGCAGCTGAGGCGACATCTGAGTGTACACAGATGTCCAGATAGCCTAAATTCCTAGAGACGCCCTTACCAAGAAGAGAGACTTCGTGGAGGACGTTTTCGCCCTTCTCTGGGCTACCGACGCAACCCCCTCTTCTCACAAACCGTAGATATAAGAAGCCTGTTCTACGCTGCGAGTTTAGTCTTAGTCTACATTTTAACACCGAATCTCTGCCAGTAACTATATTCATTCTTAATAAAGTATTCATTATTATATTTTATTTTATGTCGTCTCATTGATTCGCGCTATCACGACAACAGGACAGACAGATTTCTAGAGAGAAACTAGTAGTTCGCCGCCTAGAAACTAATCGAGATTCGCCGCAGGTGCGAATGTGTGCTAAAGAACTGCGCCATGATTCGGCTTCGTTTTTGATTGATACGGGCGCTGATATCAACGTAATCAAACTAAAAATATTGCGAGAAGATATATCTGTCGCGTTACACGAATCTATAGTCGTTACGGGTATTACCACGGAACAAATAGAAACATTGGGGACCACGATCGTGCACCTACTCGGACAACCGGTTAAATTCCACGTGGTACAATCCTCGTTTCCCATCAGGAGCGACGGAATTTTGGGAAAACAATACCTGAGGCAGGAACAGGCAGAGATATCATTCGCGCACAATACTTTAGTCACACAAAGTGATCCTATACGCCCGATGCGGTTCATAGGAGAGGCCGAACGACATAACGAAAAATTACCTTTGCCCATTACGCGCGTTCACAACCTACGAGCTAGAACGCGTCAAGCAATCAGAATAGATGTAAAGGAAGGGAGAGAACTGACCGAGGGTTATTTGCCGAAATGAAACACGACGGACGGAGTATTCATCGGTATGCCGCTGTCTCAGTTTGTCGAGGCGCGTGCCATCTACTTGCGATTAATACCTTGGAAAATGAAGTAGAAATAACGATACCACCGCAAAATATAGTACCGTTTGAATACCACAATTTCCCTGAAGAGCAGGAATACTTCAATTCCGAGTCAGAAACAGCACACGCGCCGATAGTTAACGACCGAGTAGGTGAAATAGTCTCCCGTTTGCGTTTATACCACCTTAACGACGAGGAAAGAAATCACGTAATAGATTTAGTAGAAGAATATCCAGAGAGGTTTCATCTACCGGGCGATAAGCTGCAGTCGACACCCTGTATTAGGCATACAATCCCTACCACAGACGATTTACCTATTAACACGCGGCAGTATAGATTTCCACCTGTTCATCAAGCCGAAATCGCGAGACAAGTCTCTAATAAATTAGAGTGCAACATTATCGCACCCTCAAATTCGCCATATAATTCACCGCTATGGATAGTTCCGAAAAAGCCGGATTCTCAAGGAAACAAGCGTTGGCGAATGGTCCTTGACTTCCGTAAATTAAATGAAAAAACGATTGGAGACGCGTACCCCTTGCCCAATATTACAGATATTATGGATCACCTAGGCGAGGCGCGGTATTTTTCGATCTTTGACCTCGCGAGCGGCTTTCAACAAATAGAAATGGACCCTAAAGACCGAGCTAAAACTGCCTTCACTACACCAAATGGCCATTACGAGTACATTCGCATGCCCGAAGGGCTTAAAAACGCTACAGCTACCTATTCAATAGAATACGCGATGCAAAGCTAACTCCGCAACCTGACAAGTGCGACTTCTTAAGAACCGAGGTAGCGTATCTAGGACATATAATCGGTCGAGACGGAGTCCGTCCAGACCCTGGGAAAATTAGCGCGGTAAAGAAATTCCCGTACCCGCAGAGTCAACGGAATGTCCGAGAATTCCTTGGGCTGGTGGGCTATTACCGACGTTTTATAGAAAACTTCGCCGCGATCGCGAAACCATTAACGGAATTATTGAAAAAGAACGAAAAATTCGACTGGAAACAGGAACATACAACTAGCTTTAAAACCTTACGGAGAGCGTTGTGCCGAAGCCCTATTCTACAGTACCCTAATTTTAACGAACATTTTACTTTGACAACGGACGCCTCGGACGTCGCGATAGGCGCGTTATTAAGCCAGAATGCGAACGGCCACGATTTGCCAGTAGCATACCCATCGCGTAATCTAACTAAGCCGGAGCGAAATTATTCCACCACGGAAAAGGAATGCCTAGCTGTGTTATATGCAGTCCTGCATTTTAGACCCTATCTATACGGGAGAAAGTTTAGACTAGTTAGCGATCACGAGCCGTTGAGATGGATAGACTCAGTTAAAGATCCGGGACAACGCTTGGTGCGTTGGCGACTTAAATTACGGGACTACGAATATGAATTTGTACATAAACCGGGCCGACTCAACACTAACGCGGATGCATTATCGCGGAAACCGGTAAAGACTGACACCCTCACGTCGGAATCCGACAACGAGGAACGCAACCGGGTTTCGTCAAAAGTATTGCCAGTAAACCGGGAAGCCTCCGAAGCCGGACCGAGCGCGCCCCGAAAAAACCCACGAGCACCGGAGCCATTAGATACAAGCGCGGTAGCGACGAGAACGCGCAGGCGAATAACGTACCTGCCAGAACCCGACATACCGATGACAGTAGGAGATAATAGCGAATCGTCATCCGACTCCTCAGACACGCCAATATTCGTAGAGAGCAGATGCGTGATGCTCAGTGTAAAGCCACGACCACCGCGCAAGTCGAAATCGCCGCCTAAAACACGATCCCATGACGCGGAGTCGCGTGATAGTGAGCGCGGTACTGCAGGGCCGTCGGACAGCGAAAATGTCGCTACGGAACTTCCTACCCGACCGCACTGCACTAGCGATGACGAGCAATCTGAGGACCTACTCACTTGGGACGTATTATCGAGATCTTTCGAAGAACTTGGCGACTCAATTACTAGAGGTGAACAACAAACGAGCACGGAAAATACGCGAGAACCGACGGAAAACGTAATTACCGAAACTGACCCGAACACATCCGACGACATACGAGACGGAGAACAGACGGGAATAACAGCTGATCTGGAGACAGACGGGGCGGTCAGCGAAAATGTCGCTACGGGAGGCCCTACCCGTCCCGCCTGTCCGAAGGTGACGCGGCGCGCCCACCAGGAGGCCCTTTAACGTTGGTCTCTGAAACAGTGGCGTCTGGGGGGGTGGGGGGGGGGGCAGCGCATTACTCGCCGGACCTGCGGATTGCTCGCATTTACCTACACCTTCACCAACGTCGAGACCGGTCTCGCTATCGACACCGATGCCCCTAACTGTACCCGCGAGACCATGCGTAATATTACCGGAACATCTACATAATGATAGACCCCCTTCGATACCGACAGTCGAAATCCCTGTCACCGAAGACGTGCCGATGGGCACCTATATCCCTTTTTCACCGGAACTCCAGCCTCATGTGCAAGAATTTCAGCCGAAACCTGTACGTTATTCCCGCGATAATTTGACAGCACGACGCGGAAACATGGCGCATTTCTTATCAGCTGATTGCAAATTGAGCGACCCGATATCGCGGCAGTAGTAAGAGTAAGCCGCTTCTGGACCCGAGGCGAGAGTAAGCCGATTCTGGACCAGTAATTCTGGACCAGTAGCCGATTCTGGACCGGTGTAGTCGATTCTGCTGGACCGCAGTCATTCGGTCTTGCGTGTTTGCGTGTATTTTTTATTTTTTTATCGAAGTTTGCGGTTAGTGTCTTAATCACAGGTTGAAGTTTGCGGTTTGTCTTATCGGAGAGGTGAAGTTTGCGGTTTGTCTTTTAATGAGGGGAAGTTTGCGGTTTGTCTTAATCAGGTGGAAGTTTGCGCGGTCGGCGGTTAAAATCGGAAGAACGTTGGAAGGTGAAGAAGGCAAGCCGTTCGATTCCACAGCGGTAGCGGTCAAGGTTAAAAGTCGGCGGTTGGGCGATATCGAGTCGGTCGCTGCTGATATCGGGGGGCCTTGCCTTATTTTTTCTGTTAGGTCGAAAGTTTGTGGTTTACACGGAAGTTAGAGAGTAGGAGGAGAAGGGGTTGGACAGGAACAATACGAAACGAACGATAAGCGATTACACGATACTCGAGCGAGCGTGTGGGCAACGATATCGAGAGCGGAGGACGATAAGCGCCATCGACACGCGGCGTTGTACTACGAAATGTAGACAGAGGTAGTAGTAGGCGTTGTACTACGAAATGCCGTGCGGGGGGTTGGAAGTAGACCGGTAGGAGAAGGTTGCAGAGGAATGATACGATAAGCGATTACGCGGTACTCGAGCGTGTGTGGGCAACAACGATATCGAGAGCGGAGGACGATTGTACTACGGAGGAGGAGGTTGGGTGGGAGCAAGGTGTACGGGCAGTGAGGAGGGGGTCCGGCGTCATCTTGGAGCAGCGGACGCGTTGCAGGTCGGGGGTGGGAGGGAGGGGAGAGGGTCCCGGGAAAAGGGCGCTAGGCGCTAGCTAATATTCGCACGTTAAACGTAGCACATCGGTTAATACTCTTCGTAGCATCAGCAGACTAGGAAGCAGAGAAGTGTTCGCGACTTTTTCTGAAAGCGAATTACTGAAAGTGTTGTAACGATGGCGGCTGACGGACATATTCGACAATTGTACAGATTTTTTTATGACAAACTGGTTGCTCAAATTGATCCTGAAAGTGGAATATTAGACGAATTAGGAGAGGAAGGGTTATTGAACGAGTCTGATATTTTCGATATTTTAACTTTGAAGGAACGAACAGCACAGGTGCGTTGTTTGATTACGAAGCTAGAAAGGGAAGTAATACAAACAAATTTATAAATCAATGTAGAATGATAGTACAATTGAAAGTATTTAAATTTGAATTTTGACCTTTGCAGATTGCCGCTATTGTATTTCATTCTATTCACAGAAATACTAAAATCTTATAACCCCTGGCTTGCCGTATGCATGATACAATGGATAGAAAATCAAAGTGAGCTGCGCGCACATGTGAAACAATTTTATGAAGTATTTCGCGAACAATTACGCGATGTTGATGTACGTAATGCCGTTATACAAAAGTTAAGACGAGACAAGGTGTTGCGCGCTGGTGCAATACAGTACATTTTGGATACGGAAAATAAAGAGGTGCGGGTATCTCGTCTGATCCATAAGATGTCACGGTAAGTTGTAGAAAACTGGTAAAACGAGTGTAATCGTGAATGTTATACATTTTTTAAATTTTTAGTCTAGGACTGACAGACTTGCTGTGTTTTAAAGAATCGTTAAAGCACCCTTGGATAGCTTGACGGATGGAAGACTATTTGAATACGGCATTTTTCAGCAAAAACTGAATCACAATTTTAACCCATGCTCGCTTATTTTCAATGCTAAGCTATTTTTGTTAAGAACAGTGAGATGTAATGAATTTCTCAGATACGCACTGTATATAATAAATTGTAAACGGGTGCAGATTATTGATAAATAATACATGTATTCAAATATTGCAAACATTTTTTATTTTTTAATCGAACAGTGTCCCCAAGCAAGAGTTTGTATACAATCATCGGTGATATATCTTTTATCATCGTACGGATGCAATGCAACTTTTCCTTCGGAAATTGTGTGAATTTGATGCAGCTTCGACGCAATACGGTTTTGTCTACACATTTTAATTTCATCATTAAATAGGCAATTTATATAATCATCAAATTTAATTTCTCGCTTAATAAAATCTTTTTTGATCCCTTTAGCCTTCTTCGTGTCGCGCTCGCCAATAACTTTTATAGCATACATTTTCGATCTTAATCCTACAAATTCACACATCATTTTTCCTCCATTTTCATCTTTCATTAGGCCTAGAACTTTTTTATTTGCTAAAGGTATATTGTATACGTTGTCAATTGGATAATTACTAGTATCGAAATAAGCTATATCTCGCCCCATAATGCTATATATGTCATCACATTGTAATTTATAAATTAAACTGTCCGTATCAGTATATAATACCTTACACATATCTTGAAATTGAACCTTCATATAGTCGTAATGAAATTTATAGAGATATATTTTTGAAATATCTAGAATGGACATGCCGATATAAATGGGTTTATCTATTTTAACTTTCATCTTTTTCATTTCCACACCGACAAAATTTTCATTGAATATTACTCTTCTATGAAAATTAGCTATCCATTCCTATCAATGGCTTAATACCGGCACGTCCTTCCCACGATGTTAATAATCTTACATCAACTAGATTACGCACATTTTCCATTGTTTTTCCAAATACTGTGTTATTCATTAACTTAAATAAATCTTTTTCAAAGTCCGATTCAGATTGAGCTCGAAATTTTGCATTTAATTGTATATATGTACACATCCATGGAGATTGATTGAACTGTAAGATACGATGAATGTTCTTTAATTTAAGTCCATGTTGCAGGCATTGCTGTAGGGTTCGATAATGAATAACATAGTTGGTTTTACAATTTAAAGTTGCTAACAATTTTTCATATTTAGCGTTTGGCGGTACTTCGCGAGTGGGACAGAACGGCAAATCTGAATGCGAATCATGTATTTCATAGGGATAGTCTAAATCTACCTCTAATATGTATCCAATCTCAGAATCGGCTTTAGCTGAATTAATGTTAAATTGACTTATCATATCATTATCCATCCATTCAAATTTACCGTACGGCAACGAATCGCACATGGCAAAACCGTATAAATTGTTAACATCGTTGTAGTATAGGTATAGTATGGGCGTCGACTCGAACGAGCGATCGAGAATCGATGTCGTCGGCGCGTGACGACAGGCGGCGCGAGAGGCACGAGCAGGACACTGCGTGTGAGGCCTCGAGCGAGAGAACACGTGGCGGAATAAAACGGCGGAGAGGTTAAGTGCCAGGCGAGTATTACTATACCTGACCCAAGCGTAGTCCTATAAGGAGAACGGATACAACATTTGGCGACGAGGATTAAGGAAGTGAAAGGAAGATGGCTCGCCTAGAGAACGGTTTGCAGACGTTTAATCCAAGTGAGGAGGAGGGAAACGTACACACGAAATGGACGCGATGGCTCAGGGCTTTCGAGCTGTGCATGGTAGCGGGGAACATTACGGGAGCCGACAGGAAGAAGGCAATGCTTTTACATCACGGAGGTTTGGAACTACAGGATATTTTCTACACTCTGCCCGACGCAGACAACGTTGCGACGGGAGAGGACACATACAAAAAAGCGGTGGATGCCTTGACGGCGCATTTCAAGCCAAAGCGAAACATGGCGTACGAAAGACACGTGTTTCGACAGATTAAGCAGGGGGATAGTGAGACAATAGGCCAGTACGTAACAAGGCTGAGGCAGCAAGCAAAAAACTGTGAGTTTCATGCGGTCGACGAAGAAATTTGTGGACAGATCATAGAGAAAGGGGCATCAAACGAATTGAGACGTCGGTTCCTGGAAAAGGGGGAAATGAAGCTGAACAACGTCATGGAAACTGCGCGAACAATCGAGGCAATGGAGATGCAGACGAAGGAATTTGAAGGGCAAATGGTTGCGGCCGCGCGCAGCGTAAACAAAGGAAGAGCCCGGGAGGAGACCTGGGCGGACACACCGAGGAGAAGAGAGGTACAATGTTTCCGATGCGGATACATGGGACATACGTACAAAGATGAGAGGTGTCCAGCAAGGCAGAGGACGTGCAAGGCATGTGGGAGAAGAGGCCATTTCGCAACGATGTGTAAATCGCGGGTAGCAGCAAACAACGACACCGAGAGAGGGGGAGTACCGCAGAGCAGACTGAGAGTCAGAGAGCTGGACGAGGAACTCGAGGAACCGGAGGAAGGAAGATCAGTATTTACATTTGGATTGCAGTCCGGATACAGAATCAACGCGGTGCAGGAGGGTACGTGTGTGGACATTAAAATAGGGGGGGTCATGTTGAATATGTTAATAGATTCAGGTGCTCAGTGCAATGTGATCGATGAAGAGACGTGGGAACAGTGTAAGGTTAGAAGGATCTAGTGCGAAACGCAAAGATACGTAGATAAGGACATATACCCATATGGACATGATACGGCACTGACATTGTTGGGACAGTTTAAGTGCGCCGTGGAAGCGGGAAATAGGGAGGCGCGAGCGAAATTTTTAGTGTTAAAAGGGAAAGGGAGACCGATCTTGGGGTTCGAAACAGCGACGGCATTGGGAATTTTGAAAATAGGGTTAGGAGTAAGCGGTGTACAGTCCGAACAAAGAGGTAATAATAAGAGAGATGTATTCTCGGGTATAGGAAAGTTGACAAATTTTAAGTTAATGTTACCCATTGATAGATCGCACCCGCCAATTGCGCAGCCGGTACGGAGACTGCCGTTTAAACTGCGAGACCAAATCAACGACCAAATAAAAGACTTGTTACGCCAGGACATCATCGAAAGGGTCGAGGGCCCAACCGCATGGGTTTCGCCAGTGGTTCCGGTAAGGAAGAAGAGTGGAGAGGTTAGGATATGTGTTGACATGCGGAGGGCGAACGAAGCGATCGCGCGGGAGAGGTACCCGTTACCGGTAAGTGAGGAAATTTTGGACACGACACAAGGATGCGAGTGGTTCAGTACACTTGACATTAAGTCGGCATACCATCAGATTGAGCTGGATGAGAGATGCAGGGATATCACGACATTTGTAACCGAAGCGGGGCTGTTCAGATATAAACGATTGATGTTTGGAGTAAATTGTGCGCCGGAAATGTTTCAGAGGATCATGTGGTCGATATTGGTAGGGTGCGAAGGAGTAATTAACTTCATAGATGACATTGTAGTGTGCGGAAGAACAAAAGAGGAACATGATAAAAGATTGGAAAAGGTACTCGAGATTTTGAGAGAGAGGGGGCTAACACTCAATAAGGAAAAGTGTGTGTTCGGGAAAAAGGAGATTGTGTTTTTCGGTTTTCGAATATCAGGGAGGGGGTATCAACCACTCGAATCCAAAGTAGAAGCGGTAAAGAAATTTCGTACGCCTAGAACAGCCGAGGAAGTACGCAGCTTCTTAGGACTTGTAAATTTTTGTGCAGCGTTTATTTTAAACTTAGCAACTATAAGCGAACCTTTGCGGCGGCTAACAAAGAAAGGTACTAGTTTTATATGGGGCTCGGAACAAGAGAGCGCGTTTAATTTGTTAAAGGAGAAGCTAGCGAATGCACAGACGCTCGGTATATTTAATGTCCAGGCGAGGACAAGAGTAATAGCGGACGCAAGCCCGGTGGGCCTCGGGTGCGTGTTAGTACAGATGGACAAGGAACAGCGGTGGCGAGTAATATGCTATGCGAGCAGAAGCCTATCAAATTGTGAAAAGCGATACTCACAAACAGAGAAAGAAGCTTTGGCGTTTGTATTTGCGTGCGAGCGATTTTATAATTGGGTATACGGCAGTGAGTTTGAATTAGTGACAGACCATAAAGCGTTGGAATTCATATTTACACCGAAATCAAAACCAAATGCGAGAATTGAAAGATGGGTTTTACGCCTGCAGTCGTTTAAATATAAGGTGGTTTACGAAAGAGGGAGTTTGAATATAGCGGATGCCTTGTCACGGCTAAGTGTCAGAGCGGTAAAAGTCGAAAATGAACGAGACGGGTATATTGCGTGGTTAGTAGAACAAGCAACACCATGTGCGTTGACAACGGAGGAAATAGACATTGAATCGGAAAAGGATGAAACGCTAAGTGAGGTTAGGAAAGCAATAAAAGCGAATAATCGGACAAGAATGGGAAAGTCACGGTTTGCCATATTAAAAGATGAGTTATGTCTCGAGGGTAACGTAGTGTTAAGAGGTACACGGATAGTGATCCCGGAATCATTAAAGAAAAGGACACTAGCCTTAGCGCATGAGGGTCATCCGGGGATCGTAGCAATGAAGCATCGACTAAGAAGCAAAGTATGGTGGGAGGGAATCGATAGGGACGCTGAGAAAACCGTAAAAGCGTGTAGAGGCTGTCAACTAGTGCAGAAAACAGTGGAACCACCACCATTGAAACCGAATCCGTTGCCGAAAGGGCCATGGGAGGTCATTGCAATGGACCTGATAGGGCCGCTTCCTACGGGCGAAAGCATATTCGTCGTAGTAGACTATTATAGTAAATTCTTTGAGACGGTTATGTTAACAAATACGAGCGCAAATACTATAAGGGGACATTTAGCGGAGATGTTTGCAAGATATGGGTTTCCAAATGTAATCATATGCGATAACGGACGTCAGTTTACGGAAGAGAAGCTGAAGGGGTGGCTGAAAGAGAGGAACGTGAAGATATCGCACACCGCACCGTACTGGCCTCAAGCAAATGGGGAAGTAGAGAGACAAAATAGAAGCATTCTTAAAAGGTTGCGAATAGCACAAGCAGAGGGAAAGAATTTGCGAGAAGAGCTACTCACGTTTTTACTTATGTACCGATCGACACCACATACGATGACGGGTGTTTCACCGGCGGAGTTGATGTTTGGCCGGAAAATAAAAACGAAATTGCCGGAGGTGGGAAAGAGTGCATTTGTAGAAGAGGAGGTACGAGAAAGAGACGCGTGGAAGAAGGAGAAAGGAAGGGAATATTATGACAAAAGGAACCACGCCAAAGAGAGTGATATTAAACAGGGAGATAAAGTACTAGTAAAAGAGCCAAAGAAGAATAAACTAAGTACAAATTTTGGTGCGGGGGAGTTTACGGTTTCGGAGAGAAATGGAAATACGGTAACAGTGCGATCCAAAGAGGGAAAAATATATAAGAGAAACTTAACGGAGGTAAGGAAGGTCGTGGAGTTTCACGAGGAAGTGGAGGTAGCGGAGGCAGGACAGAGTGAGGAGCCAGAGATAGAAAATCGAGCTGTGAAGACAGAGAAAGGGAATGACGGGGAAAGACCGGTACGGATAAGAAAGGTTCCGGAACGGTATGGAGAATATAGATTCCATAGGGTAACGACTGTTGGGGGGCTTGGGCGGACAATAGATTAGATGTATGTACTATTCATGTGTATGTTAGATAGGTATATGAGTAGATATAGATGTATATGGGATGTAAGCTAGTATAAGGATATGTATGTATTACGATTAGGTAAACGAAAAAAAAAAAAAACGAGGAAGGAAGGAGATGTAGTATAGGTATAGTATGGGCGTCGACTCGAACGAGCGATCGAGAATCGATGTCGTCGGCGCGTGACGACAGGCGGCGCGAGAGGCACGAGCAGGACACTGCGTGTGGGGCCTCGAACGAGAGAACACGTGGCGGAATAAAACGGCGGAGAGGTTAAGTGCCAGGCGAGTATTACTATACCTGACCCAAGCGTAGTCCTATAAGGAGAACGGATACAACAATCGTAATACATTAAATACGAAGATTCTTTATTAGAATCATACGTCGCTCCCATGTAAGGATTATTAGCTTTTGCATCCCGATGCGAACATTGACTGAATCCTCCGCGTATACCGCTTTCAATAAATAACACCATATCAATATCTGTTAATAATTCTAATGTTATGTTTGTAATTTTTAGCATAACGTCCCACGCATATGATGGTAGGGTACAGTAATAGGCAGGGTCGAGACCATAATATTCGATACATTTGCTTCGAAAATTTTCAAAAATATCTGCTAATAGTAGAACATCTGTTTTCAAATATAAATTGCTATATTCGCCTAGTGATGAGATATTAAATTTATTCCATACGTTTTGTGCATGTTTATACTCGCTCCTTTCAATATTGTGCCCGTACAATGTGCTGTGAAATTCGTCGTAATTAGGTAGACTATTATCATTTAGTCTTTCATAGCTGTCAACATATTCATAAGGAAAAACACCTTTGCGCGTCAGTAAATTAAACAAATTTTCATCGATCGACGGAAAGTTTTTGCGTAAAATTCTCATATCATTTATATCTAGTGTTGATACTAATTGTTCTAAACTGCTATTAAGAAATTTAAATGAATCGATAAATCTTACTTCAAAAGAAAATATATTATTTTTCATCCGACATGCGAATGAAACATATTTTTCCATTGTAGAGGCTATTACATGAAATTGAGAGCTAAAACATTTCATTGAAACAATTTCTTCTATGAGAAAATGTGAATCGTAATTACTTAAGTTATGAAATATTATGGGTAGCATATACGTAGCTTTATAATTTAGGTTACATGCTCCATGTGCTGCCCCTATGTAGTAACCTGACCAGTGACAATGATCATGTACTTTATTACCGCCTCTAATATCAGCTTCTTTAAATTCACTTTTACAGATAAAACAATGTGTAGCAGTATTAAATTCTAGTAATTGTTCAGAAGTTAAAGGAGCCATTATGGTATGATTATTTTTTATAAAAGCAAAAATTGATGAAATGATACCTTCCAAATCTGATATAAAATAAGATAACACTTTATCCTTCGCACGGTGTGAAACGTATTTGCACATCGATTCATCAAAATTACAGTGTATGTAATAGCCAATACTGTGTGGAATATGAGTTTGATATGCATAAGTATTATGATTTTCTAAATTATGTGTTTCGTTACTAATTAGAGCGCATTCAAAATCAGCATATATTATAAATGGAAGCGGGATTCCTCTTCTATAATTTTTAAACTTAATCCATTTCTGATCTTCATTGACCAATTCAATTTTGCACGCATTTTGATCCACACATCTTTCATAATGATCTTGAAGTTTCCTTGTTGTATGGAAAAAATTTAGACATCTGTAAATTAAAAGAATCATATTATTAAACTATTAAATTATTACAACTGTAAATAGAAACGTGATGAATTACCTGTCGCAAATGTGTGATTTATGTTGATGTTGATGAATTTGCGACGATATCAGCCTTGATAAATTTTTGATCCATACATAATGGCACATATTATCTTTTTCTTGCTCATTTTGATATATTAGTAAGTTTATATGTTTATTTTCAGATATTTTATCACTTAATCGTAATGGTAATACTTCATATTTTTCATGTTCAGATTTATCTTTATTCGTTAATTGGTATAAATTTATGGACAAATTATTATTTTTTTCAAATGTAGGTATATGTTTAGTTGTAACGGGAAATGTAATTCCCGTTAAATTTAGTACATTTTCATAATGCGGATATGATTGTTTACGGTTACTATGATGCGATGCTGGGTATAATGCTGACGTTACTGCCCAAGCAAAGCAATCATTTTCATTATCGGCCAAATCAATAGAAACAGTTGCTTTTCTATTTCGTATAGCTAATGGAAGTCTACAGTTTCCTTTACCGGCGCTCAATAAATCACATTTATTGATATTTATAATCAAACTGATAACTTTGCTCAATGCCCATCCACTGTCACGTTCTTGAAATTCCTCTAGCGATGTAAGAATCTGCCCACACACATTGTTTGTATACCAATTATCAAGCTTTATGGTGGAATCATTGTCATTTAGTAGTACCTCATTTTTTGTTGCAAAGGTTTTAATTTCCTTCTTACTTTCGTCGGTCAAACTGTCTTTTAACGTAAATTCACCATTGAAGATTGTGTTTACTTTAACACATTTGTGCTGTTTAACATACGATAGTACTTTTTCTATCACTATATCTTTAGCATCGTTTAAAAATATAGAAGGATCAATATGATGTAAATTTATAATAATTCCAGTGGTTATACGACTTTGGAAGGCATGTCCGCTTTCAATTTCTTTCCATTTCAGTGTAACATTCTTATCCTTCTGTTTTTCTTCATTTAATCCAGATCCAGAATGTAGATTGAAATTAAAACTTAATTGTTCACACGTACAAGTTAGTTTAGCTATTTGCGCAAGTAAATGTTGTTTCCTACCGACACTTATTTTTTCTTTTTTATTAATTAAATATGAATGCAAATATTTTAAATGCTGTTCACAATCTTTTATCCATTGGGTTTTATCTGCTTCTGATTCAATTAAATACGCTCGGTTTAATAAATTTTCTTCTTTTTGCATTAGTTGTTTTTTATTCACTGCATTTTCTTTTTTTCTTCGTAATCGTTCGTTTACGAAATACTTTAAATTCCTCAGCCGCTTTAATTGTTCCATCAGTTTCACTTTATATTCTTTTTTCATATTTTCATTATTTAGGAGTATTTTCGTTTTTTTTACATATGTAGTATATTGCTTTTTCCACTCTTTAAAATCCTCTTCTTTCTTCAAAAACGGCATTTGATTTAATACATTTTTTTCTATTTTCGCCGATAATCTATTAATAGATTTCATTTTACACCTCTTTAATCACACTACCGTTTTGTAATTAATCATACTACCGTTTTGTAGCCTCCGCTTACGGTCGCGGTTTAGAATACAACGGACGCACAATTTCTTGCATATATTTGTCCTGCTACGACTATCCCCTCTCTCTGATTTACCACCGCACCGCTTTTATCATAGATATGAAATAATATGATATCCTATCTCTGCTTGTGTGTTAAATTCGTTTATATCACGTTTATTTGCGTTATAAGATAATCTTGAATTTACATTTTTATTGTATTCACCATAAAATTGAACTAATTTTTCTACCATATCTCTCAAATTGGCTATAATGTTACTATCAGTAATACATTGAATACTGAAAATGGAGAGATCGAACGGCCCTGATCTTACAACATTGAAATTAAATTCGTCATATTCATAAAAATTACCGTTTTGTAATATATAAAGTTTACCATTTATATATTTAAATACTGAAAATGGATTTTGTGGAGATATGGATAGGCCAATTCCCTTAAATAAATCGTTAAATAAAATATACTTTCTAGGCTGATATCTACACTCGTCAATTTCAATTACATATACTCCTTTATAAAAAATATATGTTCTACCGGTATTTGTTAAAACAGCAGATTGCACTCCATTATACTGAAAGTCTTTGCCAAATAGTTTTTGATATGTCATGGGATAACCAATTTTTAATTGGAAAGTATCAGGATTGAATATATAAATATTATTATCAGAAAATAATGCAACTTCTCCATTTACTCTTTCATATATTGCATTAATTCCTGAAAAATTAAATGGCAAAAATTTTAACCACGATCTTATTAACTGTGGCTCCTCATACTTTCGATATTTAACGTTTAAATTAAATGGCCATACCCAAATTTTATAGAATATATACAATCGTGCTTTAAAAATGAAAAATTTTAAATCATTTGCTGGAGCTGAACATAAATCGACTAATTTTGGTGGAACTAATGTTAGTGCATCTGGTGACGTATCAGGAGAAGCATTACCATTTGCATCTTCGCCGAATTCGTCCTCAGACTCATTCTCAGCATTAACATTATATAAATTTCGTATAGCTAATATATCATCTTCCTCAAGTTTAATATAATCTGTATGATTTTCATAATGATAAAACGGCGACATTATTGAATTCATATTTGACGAATGTAGTATACCTAGACTGTGACCAATTTCGTGTGTTAATGTTTCGTATAAACTGAATGACTCATCGTTTATCGGCCCCTCGCCTATCATCCATTTCCACGATTTAGATATATGAATTTCTCTGACATTATTACTTTCATTCGGCATATCTGCATGTGCTAATGTTTGATTAGAGAATGGCGGTGAACAAACTTGTTGCGGTGAATTAACACTGTAATGCATTGTATTTTCAAATGATATAATTATATCCGCTTCAGTTTTACTTAGTACTTGAGTAAAGGTTAACCGAGATGGCTTTTGCCACAAAGAAAATGCATTTTTTGCAATGTTAATTTGATCTGTTGTTCCGACATGGAAATACCAACGCAATGTTTTTTTGTTCCATTTATAAGAATGAAGTGTGTAATCGCTGACATGATCACTTACTCCGCAACGCTTTGCCTCCATCAACTTTTTCGTTTCAGCATTTAGAGTCCCATCGACTTTAAGATTCCAATATTGTTGAAAAATTCGTATTGCATCTGCCAATTTATCATTATCAATAGTTTGTGATTTTTAATCGTTAGTGTTCATATAGCCGTAATATTGAAGATAATTAATTGTTGAACGTTTATTCATCGGATGCGTAGAAGGCACTCGCAAATTGGTCTTGATAGATAAGAGAGAAGGAAAAAGTTGAAGATGTATCGCAGTGTGAATTATAAATATAATTAATTTCGCCATGATTAGAATTGAGGTGCTCACGTGTCACGGTAGGGCGAAAGACTGATGTGAAAGAAAAATATGTACTAGTTTATAATGAACTCATTTTTTATTAATTTTATATAGATGGCTAAATACATTAGAAATTTTAAACATTATTTTCATTATTTATATATTGTGTAAATTTCAAATTCATAATATCTTGAAGCAAATCATCCATTTTTTTAACCCGTGCTTTAAAATATGCGGAGTCGATATGCCAGAATCCTTTACGCGCACATCGGTATTCTTCAGGATACGTATCGTCGATTATATATAAGTAGTAGAAGTTGTTGAATGAAACAGTTTGTTTTATCTGTAATGAAATTATTATTTTATATAGTTTTATTACTAAAATCATTTATAATTATATACATACTTGATGTATGTCTACAAACCTGTTTTTGATTATGATGCTGCTTTTTTTTATTCTTTTCATTTTTTGACATCTCGTTTCCATTTTTGCGCTTACGTTTTGACGAATCTTTTTCGCTCTCATTTTTCATATTTTCCTTCTCACTCTCTACATGTTCTTCTTCTTTTACATCATCATCATCATCATCATTATCATCAGTAGAGAATTTCATTTCATAATATTTTCCACCAAGGTATTAGATGAACTGGTTTACCGCTTGTAAGGCAGTTCTCTATAACTTGGTAATGCTTGCTTTTTTCTAATAAAATATTACTTATACGTAATGGCAGAAAAATAGAGAATGTATCATTTAAATCAAACATAACTCTATCTCCAAAGCGGGTCTTAATTTTTCTCATTCCGCTTATTAAATATGATTTATTAATTTCCAAGCCTGCTACCGGGTTCACTGGCAACTTGCTTATAATACCGACACTATTCAGCAAACTGAACGTATTTTCGCACATGTTCACTGCAAATATCTACTGAACTGTTAATGCACTTGCGCTATTCAACGACTAAACTGCGCGTATCGCGAAGTAGCGCTATTTATGCACCCCATACTCTTCCACCCAAACTTCCAGCATACGTCACTTTTCTTCATTCCCCTACTCCCTTCAACAATTATGCCCACGCTCAATTTCTGATTTTCCACACATTTAATACCTACAGCGCAAATAGGAGCTTCAGTACGAGACGAATCTTTTTGAAAGAAACTTCGGTCGACTAAAGTTTGTGCAACATTTGCATTAAAGTGAAATTGAAAAGTTACAGTTTTGTAAGTGAAGTGAAAATTTAAAAATATAATTATGGTATGTAGTTCGAATATAAGTAAAACAAATTTTTATTTTCAATACTCTAATTTGCTTAAATTAATATTATTTTCAGGCTACAGCCGATTATGAAAAAATAACGCATTTCATCGATATGGATGGATTTACAATTAATCGACATACGTTTTTATGCAAAGAAATTGCGATAATATCTATAAATGAAAATATATTACGTGAATACCTATTTTTGAATAAAAACTTTAGCGATTTAAGTGTTGAAGATCAGCGAAGCGCGCGTTATGTATACAACAACGTTCACGGAATTTTATTCAAAGATTACGGATATGAAAATTTTGAACAAGAGGACTTGCCCTATATAGTCCAAGATTTTATCTCAAAATATGACAGTCCAATTGTTGCATATAAAGGTGGAACTTATGAAAAGAAATTATTGAACGAACTTGGAATCCGAAATATAAATTTAGAGGAACTGGCATGTCCTAAATTTGATGTTCTAGTTTCTAATAAACTGTATAATAAAGTGAACATCAACATTATAATGTGTAAAATGCATGTAAAAGAGAGAAATTGGAATAATAAAATTCCGCATTGTCCTTTACTTGAAGTACAAGTTTTTAGAAATTGGTACTGTCATAACGTAACTAATAAATCTTCTTAAATAATAATGTACATTGATATGCACTGATTGTGAATATAATGAATTTTTATATTTTATTATCAATTTGTAATTAAGTACACAATTAAAAATAAATTTATTTTAAATTTATATCAATCCATGAATTATGTGATTTATCTAATCCCAACCATTTAACATATACTTTATTTTGCTTTCTACGAATAACTTTTTCAACTAAATAAATATCGCTATGCTTAGCTTTTAATAATTCATATTCATAGAAACCGCCTCTAATGTCATTTCCTCGTAAATCTTGAATTAAATATGTGACAGGATAAGTATGTTGCACAGAAGTAACTTTAAAAATTTCAGTCGTCCAATTAGGCGTATATCCTTTCTCAAACAAATGCTTGTATTTACTAATACGTACAAAATCTCCAACTCGATATTTGCCCGGTTTAACGATCTTTATATTACTATAAACTGATGAAAGAAGCGTGCTAGCATTTTTATTGGTCACATCTGCAGGTCTCATTTTGATTGTTCTATGTTTACGCATATTGTAATCGTATACAAGTTTATTTAACATATGCGTCCATTTATAGCTTCCGTTTAACGAGAATAATTTCCACATATTATTTTTTAACGTTCTATTCCAACGCTCTACTATCGATGCCTTCATAACACTATATGTAGAATAATGATTTATTTCATGTTTATCCATTAAATTCTTAAAATCTTTATTAAAAAATTCTTTCCCACCATCCGTTTGCAAATTTCTAGGTTTACGCTCCTCGAAGATATTTGAGAAAGCCTTTACCACATCTTTACCTTGTTTCGTTTGAACGGACGAGCCCAGCCATATTTAGAAAATGTGTCGATAACTGTGAGAATATATTGAAATCCCGAATTAAATCGCGTATATGCTTTCATATCTACTAAATCAGCTTGCCATAAATCATCATATCCTTTAATTATAACACGTCTTCTTACAAAATTCTTTCTCACAGGTGTATGCAATTCTTTTACTAACTGCTCTTGTTCTTTAATTAATTTCATGATTTTAGGTTTCTACTACATTATCATGTGCTTGTGTACTATTTATAATTTCTATAATTGCAATTTGAGTGTATCTTAAATTCTCCTTATTATCATTCATATCCTTCCGCAGCTCGTCAATTGAAGTTTTTAGCGTATTTTGTGTCACAAATTCTTTACGAATATTAGCTATGTCGTTTTCTTTATCGTGTAAATTTTGTTTTACCCCATTTATCTGCTCATCAAGAAGAGATTGTAGATTCACTATATCTTTTTCCAATGCCGTGGTCAAATTCTCTACTGCATCCTTTGTCGTAGCCGATTCCGTAAGATTGCTTATAAAATATTCATGATGACTAATACTATTTTTTGCTGAAGTAATATTATAATTAATTTCTTCAATATTTTTAGAAATTGTATTCAATTTTTCATTAAGGTTTTTTTCATCAGACTCTATTTTTTGCTGTTGCGCGAGGAAATCTTCTATAACATTTTGCAGCAATTTATTATTTTCTTTTCCATTTACTTCTAACTTTATAATTTTTTCTGTTAACGTAGAAGTCACTTCATCAAGTTTATTGAAATTTGCGCCATAAAGATTTAATACGGCATTTATTCTCTTTAATTTATCGTAATTAGCTTCGCTTTGCGATGCACACTTTTCAATTTTTTCGTTGAGACTGCCTCGAAGCGCCCTATCGTTACTTAATATACGTTTATCTACATAGTATTTGTTCGCAGCGTCTGTAGAGTTTCCAGGATTTGCTAATCGTATAATTTTTCTATTTTTTGCATCATAGCCGCCCTCATTAACGTTGAAATGAAGAAAAATACCTTTCCTTTTCATATTAGAATTTTGTAACCGATCATTAGTATCTTCTATGCCCTTACCACCAAACTTGTTAATGAACATTATAAGACTAAATATAATTTAGGCATACACAAATATTATATAATAATATTGGCTTTGCGAAGTTCCTCCACTATTGACATAATTTCATTATCATGTCCTGTATGTCCACCTTTTTTTGATGATATTAAAAGCCGTAAACGGTCAATAAGCTCATTAGGATTGTCCGAGTGAACATAATTCACTGGTTCATTCGTAACTAACATATTATTCGGTATATATTTTTTCATTGCAAATTTATTTCCTGCTCCAACTTTAAATTGATTAGATTTTGTTTTAGCTCTTTCCGCGGCTGTAGCTATAGCTAAATGTGGTGCTAGTAATGGAGCAATTATTTTTTTATATTTAAATCCTTTACTGCCCATAATCTGTTGTGATGATTGGTAATCTCTACGGAAGGCATTTGTTTTTAATAAAATAGTTTTATACTTAATTAAATCTGTATTATTATATAATTTTGAATTGGGAATTTTCTTGAAAATTAATTCGAAAATTCCAGGGGTTCCGTCGTATCTAGTTTTCTTAATAATAATATTATCATTTTCATCCACCTCAAATATGCTGTCACCTAACATTAAATTGTCATCTTTAAAATATATGCCGTAAACATGATCAATTTCTTTGTCAAAATCTGTACTGAAAAATAAGGTAATATATTTTCGTGATAATGGGCCTAAGTTCTCCTGCATTAAATTTCTAACATCTTCAGGCGGATTTTGTAATATTTCACTAATAGAGGATTCCGCATGTGATTTTTCTAACGGTGAAGGTTCTTCAACATTTGGTCTTTCTATCGATAATGGTATAGGAGATATAGGAGTTGACGCTTCAGCAAATGTCCTTCTCCTACCTATTTGTGGCGTTGCCTTAAATTTTATATTATCATTTTTAGTTTTAGTACTCCTAATAACGGCACTAGACGGAGAATAACTATAATGCGTTTCACTCAATGACGGATTAACCATTTCCTTTGTTTTTTTCTTACTCAAGTCTTCAACTCCTCCACTACCTTCATCTTCAAAAACATCACCTTCATTATTTTCAATATCTTCAATATCACTTTCAATATCTTTTTCAATTTCAAATTTTTTCTTTTCATTTTCATTATTGATATTTGTAATTATATTTTTCTCTAGTAATTTTTGTAGAGGTTTAGTTATCGGTTTATATGTTTCTTTTAAATATTCCTCAGACTCTATTTTACCAAGTTTCAAATCTTTATATTTTTTTCGAATTATATCACTTGTTTTCACGATATGTTTTAAAATTTGCCGGCGTTTCTTATTTTCTCGCGTACCACCCATCTCACTTCTCACTCCTTCCGTGGATGTATAATGACTGAATATTAGCAGTATACTGAATTATATAATAGCAAACTGGTCAAATTCTTTTCGATACCTTCCATTTTGAATATTACTATCCTTATCAATTACTAAAAATCCATACTTTTTCTCCCAGCAATTCTACATAATGCTAGAAAATCTTCATAGCTCATATCCGTATTAATATGTTCATTATAAATATGGCGTAAATTTGTATTATCTTGCTGAAAAATTACTAATAAATTCGTATTATCTCTTATAAGATGCTTAGGTATTTTTGCATAAGTTTGACATAAATAAAAACTATCGATATTAGAATGTCTGCCCATTGAAAAATACTCCCTTATAGTTTGCTGTTTATCACAGGCTACATCATCGAATATAAAGATAGAATTAGGCAAAGCTTCAGAAATCGGAATAATCTCGCTATTATTTGAAAATGTATAATAGCCGATGTCTGGTACTGCTGATATAATTCTTTCGAGATAACGATATTTTACTTGTTGTAGTGATTTCGAATACACATAAATATTTTCAAAGCGCACTCCATTAGGGCTTTCAATTAAATTAACTATTATATTGGTTTTTCCACAATTAGATGGTCACGCATATTATACAGCGAATAGTATTGGGGAGTATCTTACTATGACGTCGATAATTATCATTACGATTTTCTTCAAGTAACATTTTTTCACACACAAAATTATTACAAATTGACAACGGCTGCTTAACGAAACGCATGATAATATTACCCGTAGAGACTAAAAGAATAACTACGAATATTCGCTTACAGCAAAAGCATATAAATAGGCGAGTAATCATTTATTAGCTTTATTATCTCAGAAGATGGTGAAGTGTAAGTGTAATGATAGCGTATGCAAATAGAAAAGAAAGAGTGAATAGAAGTCATACTAAGGGGAGTGGTATATTAAACTCTGCAATCAATGCACTTCCTTTCGAATTACATATTCCGGGGTATCAGATTTGCGGACCTGGTACGCATTTAAACAAAAGATTATCATTAGGACAAAAAGGTATAAACCAATTAGATTCAGCTTGTCGCGAACACGACATCGCCTATTCTAATAGTAAAGATATCGAGGAGCGACATAAGGCAGATAAATCTTTAGCAGCGGCTGCTAAACAAATTGCTACAGCGTAAGATACTAAACTTGGCCATCGTATTGCCGCTACTGTTACTTGAGTTCTTATGAATGCAAAAAGAAAAATGGGTATGGGCACGAATAAAAAGAAAAATAGAAAAAGAAAGATACGTATTGCTAAACGAGGCGAATTTATACCGCTATTGCCCCTTCTCGGTGTCTTGGGTTCGCTAGCGGGAGGTGCTGCTAATATTGCATCCGCAATAAATAGGTCTAAAGCTCAGCAAAAGCAGTTAGAAGAATTGAAAAGACACAATGCAACTTTAGAGGGTCGCGGACTCTATTTATCTCCGTATAAACGTATAAGCGGTCGCGGTATTAGAAAACGAAGAAAGGCCGGAAAAAAAAATAATAATTCGAATACATTAGTCGCAACTGGAGTAACCACTAATATACAATTAGAAAAAGCATGCAAAAGTATTCCATATTTTAGAGGGGTTTTTATGCGAAATAAACTACCTATAACGATAAGAAGAAATGAATGTGGAATAGAAAATTTGGATAATAATGAAGGAAAAGGAACACACTGGGTGGCATATATTAAAAAAGGAAACAATGTTAAATATTTTGATTCGTTCGGTAATTTAAGGCCACCGTTAGAACTAATAAATTATTTTAATAAAAAAAACCTAGCAGCAGTTTCTTATAATTACAGCAGTTATCAATCATACGACATGACTAATTGTGGTCAGTGTGATATAGATTAACCATTAGGGTAAGATAATAAAAGATAAGATAGATTAAGGCGGATCCGTAGAATAATCATTAAGGCAGTACCATAAGTAAGGTTAAGGCGATACAGCGGAGTAAGGAGAGAGCAGCGCGGTAGAGTGTGAGCAGCGAGCGCGCAGACAGAAAACCCGCACGACAGAGTGAGCTTAGCAGTACCGAAGGTGTAACGAATAAATACAGTATCACGAATACAGAGTTATTGAGATCCCGACTGACCCTCCATACATCACAACTGGCGACGAGGATTCGGAAAACAACGACGAATTACCACAACGCATATGTCGGAGACGAGACACGAGCACGTGGACACCACAGAAGGAAGAGACACAAAAACGAAGAAAGCAAGTACAACGAGACTTTACTCACTAAACAAAGAACAGATAATCAAAGAGCTAATTCAGCGCAACGTAAAAGTAGACGAAGCCGATAAGTTTGAGAAATTAAGGCAAACATTGGTGGCAATAGTAAAAAGTGAGGTTAGGTCAGACCACGTGGCACAGACGGAGGAAGGAAAAGACGGAAGTGAGACAACTAAGGAAGGACAGATAAGGAAGCAAAAGGAAAAGACACGAGCAACACTACTAAGAATGGACGACGAAAACACAAAACTGCAGTTCCGACTGGGGAAAGACAATTGGGAAACATTCGTGGAACGACTAGAATTATTCTTTGTAGCACATGACATCCCGGACGAAAAAAGAGTAGCACACATGCTAACAAAGGTAAGCACAGACGCGTACATGCTAATAAGAGATCTGTGTAGCCCAGAAAAACCAAAGGACAAAACGTACGAACAACTAGTCGAGCGAGTACAACAGCACCTCTGCCCAAGGCCTTCGGAGGCAATGGAACGATATAAATTCAACCAGGCAAGACAAGGACCAATGGAGACAGTACCGGAGTATGCAGCAAGACTGAAGAGACTGGCAATCAACTGCAATTTTGAAAACCTACAGTTATCGCTAAGAGACCAACTCATATGTGGAATTAAAAACAAAGAAACTCGAGTCGAACTA
Source organism: Priocnemis perturbator (assembly GCA_963942575.1). Classification (NCBI taxonomy): domain Eukaryota; kingdom Metazoa; phylum Arthropoda; class Insecta; order Hymenoptera; family Pompilidae; genus Priocnemis; species Priocnemis perturbator. Next base: position 151,537 of record CAWWDK010000241.1, read on the forward strand.
TTTAAAGCGCAAAATCTCACATTTGAACAGGCATATAATATAGCAATTAGCACCGAGGACGCACGAGAAAACGCGCAGAGGACGGAGACGAGAGTACAGGACGAGAGCAGGAGGGTGGAAGTTCACACGATGAGGACCCAGGCGTACTGGAGGGAGAGCCCAACAAGAGGCGGGAGACCACAACGAGGCACACTGGAAAGAGTCACAAACCAGAGAGGAGGAGGCAGGGGAAGTACTCCGCAGAACTGTTTTTGCTGTGGGAAACCGAACCACTGGGCGAGGGACTGCAGATACAACAGGAACAAGTGTGGAAGATGCGGACGGCAAGGACACCTGCAAGCGGTGTGCCGAGCACAAGAGGGCAGAAGGGCAGTCAGATTTATTGAAGAGGAAGACGAGCCGGAAGAATTGGATTCCGGAGAGGAGCAGGTGAGCCACATAACCAACGTGCAAACCATGCGATCAGAGGAGGAAGGCTGCAAACCTAAAGTTATAAGGGTGAGAGTTAATGGAAAAGTCATTCCCATGGAACTAGACACAGGCACCTTTAAGACAGTAATGTCAGAAGAGTATTTGGATAGGTTAGGATTAAGGGAGAAATGCAAGGGAGCCAAACTAAGACTGCAGGCGTATGGTCAAATACCACTGAGAGTAAAAGGTGTTCTCAAGAATTTGGACGTAGAGTTTAAGGGGAGAAAAAAGAAATTAGAAATATATGTAATGAAAGGTACGGGCCCGCCACTAATAGGGAGACAATGGCTGAAGGCATTAGGGCTGTGGCCGGTCTACCTAAACGGAGAAGTAGCCGATAGTGACAAAGTATATTACCAAGGAGGCACAGGGGAGACCGTGGAAGAGCTCAAACAACAATTTCCAAAACTGTTTGGACCAGGGCCGGGGCTATTCAACAAAGGAACGTTAAAACTAACTTTGCGAGAAAATGCCAAACCTATAGCTTTAAAGGCGAGACACGTACCATTCGCACTAAAAGAAAAGGTTAAAGAGGAAATAGAAAGGTTAGAAGCACTAGGACATTTAGAGAAAATAGAAACCAGCGAATGGGCGATGCCTATCGTTCCGGTCCTCAAACCGGACGGAACGGTAAGGATATGCGGGAATTTTAAACCTACGGTTAATCCACAACTGATTAAAGATAAGCACCCTCTCCCTCTGATAGATGAAATTTTTACGAAATTACAAGGGGGGGAAAGTTTTTCAGAAATAGACTTAGCCCATGCATATATGCAAATCCCCGTTGAGGAATCTAGTAGAGACTGCCTAAATATAATAACGCAATTAGGATTGTACCGGTACACGAAGATGCCAGAAGGGGTGGCATCAGGGCCAGGGGATTTCCAAAGGAAAATGGAAAACTGTCTACAAGGGTTATCCAATGTAGTAGTATATCTCGACAACATATACTGCACGGGAAGAACGAGGGACGAACACAAAAAGACGATACTAGCGGCGTTAAAAAGACTGGAAGACGCGGGGCTAAGAGTGAACGCGCATAAATGTAACTTCTTCAAAGAAGAATTAGAGATACTAGGGTTTAAAATAGATAGGCAGGGCCTCCACAAATCAGAAAGCAAAATAAAAGCAGTTCGAGACGCTCCACAACCAAAAACTGCGAAACAACTGCAGTCCTTCCTAGGATTAGTTAATTATTATGAGCGCTTCATACCCCTGAGGGCGGAGAAATTGAAACCTCTATACGAGGCTACAAAGGGAGACAAAGTAGTATGGACACCAGAATGCGATCGGGCTTTCAAATGGGTAAAAAAAGAAATAACTTCGGATAAGGTACTGGCACACTACGACCCGCGAGAGGAACTGGTATTAGCATGCGACGCATCACAATATGGCCTGTCGGCAATATTATCGCATAAGTACAGAGACGGCTCTGAAAGACCTATCGCATTCGCCTCCAAAGTGATTCCCGAGAAAGAATGTATGAGGGCAATCATAGATAAAGAAGCCGCCGCGATCGTGTTTGGGTTTAAAAAGTTCTACAATTATATCTATGGCAGGGAAATTAAATTAAGAACAGACCACAGGCCACTAACATATATATTCAGCCCTAACAAAGAAATTCCACTCACTATATCAAGCAGGCTAAAAAGGTGGGCGTACTTTTTATCAGGTTTTAACTATAAGATATCGTATATATCAACCAAAGAAAATGCAAATTGTGACGCACTCTCAAGATTACCAGTAAATGACACGGTAGAGGTTTTTAGCACAGAAACAGTATACTGCTTACAAGCAAGCTCGGAGATATTAGACGCTAAATTAATAGCAAGAGAGACAGAAAGGGCTAAAACGCTGAAGCAAGTGATGAAATTCACAAGGGAGGGGTGGCCGGTAGGAAATAAACAATTGACGGAGGAGGAAGAAAGGTTCGCTAGGAGGAAAGGGGAATTAATTACAGAGCAGAATTGCATATTATGGGGAGATCGAGTGGTAATCCCGGAAAGCCTAAGGGAGGAAGTTCTGAAGGAATTACACGCGACACACTTAGGGATAGTTAAATTGAAAGCGATGGCCAGATCTCACGTATGGTGGCCAGGGATAGACGGTGATCTTGAGAATGTGGTAAAAACATGTAGAATATGCCTGGAAGAAAGGAAGGCGCCACCGAAAACAGAGTTAACTCCGTGGCCGTGGCCGGAACGAGCGTGGTCACGTATCCATTCGGACTTCTTGGAGCTATTTGGGGGAATGTATTTGATAGTGGTAGATGCGCATTCGAAATGGCCAGAAGTGGTAAACATGGGAAAAAATACGAAAACCGACCGAGTGATAAGAGAATTTAAAAAACTATTCGCGAGACACGGATACCCAAAGCATATTGTTACTGATAACGGACCACAATATACCAGCCAAGACTTTAGAGAATTTTGTAGAAAAGAAGGGATCAGACAGTCATATTCACCGCCGTACCACACGGCCACAAATGGGGCAGCGGAAAATTTCGTGGGAACATTCAAAGACAAGATAAAAAAAATCGTGAAATCGGGGGAAAACATAGAAGATGCCGTAAACATGTTCCTATTCGATTACAGAAGCACCCAGCACTGCACGACAGGGTGTAGCCCGGCCTGGCTCCTATACAAAAGGGAAATGAGGACTAGGTTTCACAAGTACCGACCCCGCATCGCAGAAACAGTGGAAAGAAGGCAAGAGGCGCAAATCGAAGGAAGGAAAGGCTCACGGAGGATCGACCTGGCGGAAGGGGACAGCGTAATGGTGGACGACTACAGGACAGGAAATCAGAAGAGGGTACAAGGCATAGTGAAGAAACAACTATCGCCGGCAACATACGAGATAAGGATAGAGCCGAACACCAGCTGGAAGCGTCACGTCGACCAGATATACAAATACCGGACACCAACCGAGCCACAAGGGCACACGGAAGACAGAACCGACATACAACCGAGGAGGTCCGCAAGAGTAAAGCAAAAGAGAATACTTCTAAATTAAAGAGAGAGGAGTTATGATATAGATTAACCATTAGGGTAAGATAATAAAAGATAAGATAGATTAAGGCGGATCCGTAGAATAATCATTAAGGCAGTACCATAAGTAAGGTTAAGGCGATACAGCGGAGTGAGGAGAGAGCGGCGCGGTAGAGTGTGAGCAGCGAGCGCGCAGACAGAAAACCCGCACGACAGAGTGAGCTTAGCAGTACCGAAGGTGTAACGAATAAATACAGTATCACGAATACAGAGTTATTGAGATCCCGACTGACCCTCCATACATCACAGTCAGTTATACTTTGAATTTCTTAAACGTAACATCTAAAAATGTCGTTTACTGTAACTTTAAGTGGCACGTCTTCAGACTTCATAGCCGAAACATTTCACGCTATTCCTAATATCGATGAATCAAATAATAAATTTTATTACGACGGTAATAAGGAAATCGTTATACCAAAAGGTTCCTACGAACTATCAAGTATTAATACCTATATTCAAGACAATATTCGTAAAGAGGTAAGCGAGGATCCAGATAATATCTTCATATTACGTGCAAATAATAGTACGTTAAAAAGTGAAATCAAATGTAAGTATTCTATTGACTTCGGTAAACCAAACAGTATTGGAAGTATATTAGGATTTTCAAACAAGAGAATACTTGAACCTGAAAAATGGTATGAATCGGATATTACAGTAAAAATTATTAAAGTGAATATAATTCGTATTGACTGTAGTATTACTGCCGGTGCATATAGTAACGGGAAAATTGTGCACACAATTCATGAATTTTTCCCAAACGTTGAGCCACGATATAAAATATCGGAAACGCCGTCAAACGTCATTTATCTTCCAATCATCGTAAGAGTTATAGACCGTATACATTTACGAGTAGTAGATCAAAGCGGAGATTTAGTTGATTTCGGAGACGAAGAAGTGACAATAAGATTACATAATAGAAAAAATGATAATTTATAACAATAATGATAGGAGGGCTAATAGCGTGGAAAAAGTATGTAAATTAAGAGCACCGATTAAGAAACGTGTCAGTAGAGCGATACACTTCCACCGAAACCCATCTCATTCGCGAAAGAGTCTTACATCGGCGTCAACGTCGAAAATAAAGAGGTTAAGTTCGACAAATAAGAAATTTTTAGAATCGCTAGGCTTTACGGTAATATTTAAATAATATGAGCGACCCGCTTAATATTCATGATTCTCCTGTTATTGATAGTCGAATTAGTGGCTACGAGTTTCATGCTTATAATCCCTACGTTAATTCTTCTCTATGTTTTAACGATGAAATAAGAATTCCGACACAGCAGCAAGATTTAATTGTATTACCATGTGAAAGTTACTTATTAATTGAGGGACGGTGTAGCATAAAATATAATAACGATGCAAATAAAACTAGCCGCTTAGAAAACAATGCAATTGCTTTCCTATTTACTGAAATACGATATGAGCTTAATGGAATTGAGATAGACCGTTGTAAAAATGTGGGCATTACTATTACATTAAAGAATTATATTTCACTCGGAGATTCTAAAAGTAGGGAACTAGCTAAAGCCGGTTGGAATTATGGAAAATGGAAACCGCTAAACGAATCTGTCAATTCGTTTAGTTTTTGAGTACCGTTGAATATAATTTTAGGATTCTTTGAAGATTATAAACGCGTAATTACATATGGAAGGCATGAATTAATTTTAATTAGAGCAAAAGATGATAAAAATGCAATAGTATCCGAACATGAATTTGTCGTGGAACCAAAAATTGAATTAACAAAAATACAATGGATGATGAAACACATTACGTTAGACGAAAGTACTAAATTACAATTTTTACGCCTTCTACAACATGATAGACCAATTTCAATGAGCTTTCGTTCTTGGGAGTTACACGAATATCCCTTATTACCCGTAACACAAAATCATACGTGGGCTGTTAAAGCCTCAACTCAGCTAGAAAAGCCTCGCTACATCATATTTGCGTTTCAAACTAATAGAAAAAATGATTTCAAGAAAGCCTGTACGAAATTCGATCATTGCTTTCTACGGGATATTAAGCTTCACTTAAACTCCGACTTTTATCCCTATGATAGGCTCAATTTAAATTTTGGTAACAATCAAGCTACAATCTTATATGATATGTACGCTAGATTTAAAAAATCATATTATAACTTATCAGATTTATCTGAATGTGCAACATTACTGAGCATGGACTCTTTCATTGATACAATAGGTCCAATAGTAGTATTTGATTGTTCGCACCAAAACGAAACGGTCAAAACAGGTACGGTAGATGTAAAAATTGAATTTGAATGTGCTAATAATATCCCCCCCAATACATGTGCTTATTGTCTTATTTTACATGATCGCATAGTAGAATATATCCCATTATCTAGTATTGTGCGTAAGCTAAAATAAATGTGACTCCTCTACTACGATAGAATTACCCCCTCTTATTGTACATTAATATCTAACACCGAATGCATATAAACTACACCCGCTATCATAAACAGTACCTTATAGCACGCTCAGACGTGAACAAAGGACGATCGGTGGTCTCAACGTCATAGTGAAATTAAACATGGAGAATTGTAATTTCAAATATCTCCTATCAATTAGTGAAAACTGTGAGATTGAGTGTCCAAATCATTGGAAATTTATAAATAATGATACAAAGATTAAAGATATTTTAAAATTTATTATTGAAAGAGATTTACATAAGTTTCTAATGATAAAAGTAAATACAACTTTTTATATATTCAATAAATTATTTAAAATAATGATACCGGTGATGGAGGAGACCGATACGATAGCGTCAAAATGGTAAGTAAATAATAAATACTCTTATTCTTCTTTTCATATTTACAACTTTCCACGTATACTCAGTTTTATTCTTTTTCAGTGTTTCAAAATTCGAGTTCATGATGGAGATAAACGACAAATTTATAAAATCACCGTCTACATGGCTTTATATGGAAATATTAGAGATTATTGAAGATATTCTATCGTTTATAGACGACTACGGATTTGAGGAAATGTTAGCTATTAAGTTAAATAATGATATTTATATGTATGACAAAGAGCACAGGGAAATCTTGCAATTACATTTGAAGTAATTACACAGCTTCACAGACTTTATTCGCTTTAGCAAAAATATTTAATTTAAGTCTTTGCAGCGCACCGATGTTGCATCAGGACTCTGAGGATTGTTCGGCAATATCATATTGCGCGAGTTTTAGTTCTGACGGTAACGAGGAAAGCGATACAGAGAACAACAGTGAAAAAGGAGCTACTTATGCCTCTTCCTCGCCATCGCCCGTAGAATCCATACCGGATTTGGTATCGGAACAAGACTGGTAGGAATCCATATCAGATTTGCAATCGGAACAAGAAACGCAGGATTATATTTAACATTTCTCATATTAATTCATTGTATCGTAAGAACATATTTAAATTGTATTTTTAACTTTATTTTAAAAACAATAGATATAAATAAATAATACTGGCATTGATATTTACATTATTACGATCATTTACTACCGTATTCCATCGCGCGGGCACCCGACTTTATCGTTTTGCAGCTCAAATGTTCGTAGACAGTATCGACATTGTATAATGTAAATTCACCTAAAGATAATAACAACGAACTGCACTTCTCTGCTTCCTAGTCTGCTGATGCTACGAAGAGCATTAACCGATGTGCTACGTTTAACGTGCGAATATTAGCTAGCGCCTAGCGCCCTTTTCCCGGGACCCTCTCCCCTCCCTCCCACCCCCGACCTGCAACGCGTCCGCTGCTCCAAGATGACGCCGGACCCCCTCCTCACTGCCCGTACACCTTGCTCCCACCCAACCTCCTCCTCCGTAGTACAATCGTCCTCCGCTCTCGATATCGTTGTTGCCCACACACGCTCGAGTACCGCGTAATCGCTTATCGTATCATTCCTCTGCAACCTTCTCCTACCGGTCTACTTCCAACCCCCCGCACGGCATTTCGTAGTACAACGCCTACTACTACCTCTGTCTACATTTCGTAGTACAACGCCGCGTGTCGATGGCGCTTATCGTCCTCCGCTCTCGATATCGTTGCCCACACGCTCGCTCGAGTATCGTGTAATCGCTTATCGTTCGTTTCGTATTGTTCCTGTCCAACCCCTTCTCCTCCTACTCTCTAACTTCCGTGTAAACCACAAACTTTCGACCTAACAGAAAAAATAAGGCAAGGCCCCCCGATATCAGCAGCGACCGACTCGATACCGCCCAACCGCCGACTTTTAACCTTGACCGCTACCGCTGTGGAATCGAACGGCTCGCCTTCTTCACCTTCCAACGTTCTTCCGATTTTAACCGCCGACCGCGCAAACTTCCACCTGATTAAGACAAACCGCAAACTTCCCCTCATTAAAAGACAAACCGCAAACTTCACCTCTCCGATAAGACAAACCGCAAACTTCAACCTGTGATTAAGACACTAACCGCAAACTTCGATAAAAAAATAAAAAATACACGCAAACACGCAAGACCGAATGACTGCGGTCCAGCAGAATCGACTACACTGGTCCAGAATCGACTACTGGTCCAGAATCGGGGCTACTGATTCTGGTCCAGAATCGGCTACTGGTCCAGAATTACTGGTCCAGAATCGGCTTACTCTCGCCTCGGGTCCAGAAGCGGCTTACTCTTACTACTCGCGGCTACTCGTAGATGTATGCTTTCGTATGTATCGCTTAATTGCGTATGATTTCGGTAGAAGACATGAAACTTGCAAGGCCAAAGAAAGGAAACATACTGGTAACACAATACGGACAGCACCGAATTTTTAGTATTGTGCTGACCGACCGTTTTTTTAATACACCTAGTACTACGGACAGTGTGACTGGACTGCAGAGCCTTCGTAAAACATTATCAAACTACGGGGCAAGCGCTTGCGGTATATCGCTGGAGGGAAATATGACAGACAGTTTGACTCGCGAAACGTTCATACAGGAAATTAGTGAGGTATTTGAACATACTGGTATCACCATAACCCTTTTCACGGAAAAGGTATCAATTCCCCCGGAATCGATGCGGGCGGAGATTATTAAAGAACTGCATGCAGGTGTTGTGGGAGGGCATAAAGGCGTTACGAAAACCTATCGAAGAATAAGAGAGAGATTTTATTGGCCGGGAATGAAAAACGAGATCCAGAACTTCATTAGAACTTGTGCGGAATGCCAGGAAAAGAAATTAATACGAGCAAGAACGCGTGAACCAATGGTAATTACCGACACACCGATAGAGCCTTTTGCGAAAGTATCTCTTGACACAGTAGGACCGCTCCCCACGACTCCCGACGGGAATAGACACATATTCACGATGCAGGACAATCTAACAAAATTCTGCCTCGCGGTGCCCGTACCCGATATTAAGGCCGAGACTATTGCTCACGTCCTCGTGACTAGCCTTATATTGCAGTACGGAGCTCCGCGAGTAATATTAACAGATAAAGGTACCAGTTTTATAAATAAAGTTATCCGCGAAATTGGGCGATTATTCGATATCGACCACGTAACGACTTCCGGTTACCACCCGCAGACTAATGGAGCCTTGGAGCGTAGTCATATAGTACTAACCGAATACATAAAACATTATTTAGGCGAATACGACGATTGGGATCGGTTGGTACCGTTCGCAATGTTCTCGTATAATATGTCGGTGCACGAAGCGACTAACATTACGCCCTACGAACTAGTATTCGGTAGACTAGCAAGATACCCGAACTCTTTTTGCATCGACGACAGGACAGATACGTACGGATCGTATCTACGGGAATTAATACCTCGCCTGTCTGAGATGCAAGTGGTAGCGGGAATAAACTTAATTGCTGCAAAACAAAAATCTAAGGAGCGATACGATAGACACGCGCGACCACTAAATGCGAGGGAGGGCGACATGGTGCGGGTGCTTATCGAACCGAAGAAGGGAAAGTTTAGTAGTAGATATCGAGGGCCCTACAGAGTTGTCAAAATCCTAGAGGGAAATACCGTGCTGCTGGAGAACGAGAATGGCGAGCGTATTGTTAAACACGCCGACAAAGTGCAACCCCTGTACCAGTAATATACGTGCGTAGATGGTAAGACCAAAGGCACGTCGCACTCTAGACACGTCGCGCACACTTACAGCTAGCTGCGCAGCCATCCTCCTGTTGCGGCAATAAGAAAAACGGCATACATCGGGCCAGGCACTGAATTGATAATAATTGTATTTCTAATAACACCATAGTTTAGTTGAAATGGCGAGCACACCAAGGAACCTTGAGTGTAGGAGTCTGTTCGTGACGCGGCTGGCGCGAGGGACAAAGAAGAAGGACCTGATGCGGATCTTCGCACCATCCGGGGCAGAACACGCAGTCGTGCGCCAATCCCCACATGGGAATTGCGGTTACGTGACCTTCGCCACCGTAAACCAGGTGAAGGCGGTGGTGGAAGACGCGGCGCAACATCCGATCGTCCTGCACAAGCGGCCGATTGCCTTACAAATGGCGGACGCATGGCACGATAGAGCTCAACCTCCGGTTTCGTCAACATCGGCGATGCACCCGTTCGACGGTCTGGGATGGTGGACAACACCGCTGCTTCCGGCGGACGTGGTGGCGGAAATCGCCAAATACGTCAGTTACATCGACCTGGCAAGGATGGAGCAGGTCAACAAAGCGTGGAGGGCTGGGGTGCTCCTACATCTCCAAACCACCACTACCCTGACGCTAACGAGCTGGCGCTGGCCGGAATACCGAGACTTGAAGGTGGTTACCCATGACGCATATTATTGGTTGCTGCGGAGGTGCGCCCCCGCACTTCGTGCCGTCAACCTTAGCGACTCGGAAGTGGCAGCGAACTTGCGTCCGTCTCTCCTAACACTGACCGCGACGTATGCCCCGCTTTTGGAAGAGTTAGATCTCTCCGGGTTTAGTGTCCTGCCGTCTGGACTGCGTGCGATCGCGAACGGAGCCCCTAGGTTAAGGTATTTAAGCGTAGGGGAGTGTGGGCGTCCGGTGGACCTCGAACTAAAATGGGTATTTGCCGCCCACAAATTAACGAGGTTGTCCGCGTCCGATACACCCATGACGGGCGCTGCATTCGCCACACTGAGTTGTAGCCTGGAGAAGCTCGCGTTAACCAGAACTCGAACGAAGCCCAACTACCTCGCGACGTTTCTCTCAAAACCGGTCAGACTGACGGAGCTTACCATCGACCAACCAGTCTTCTTCGGGGACAAAGTTTCACGGCACTGGGGCACAACCGCGCGATGGGAGAGACAATGGTCAAGATGTGCCTGCGATCAGAGGGACGAGGCACTCGACGAGGAGCTGGCGGAGGCGGAAGAGCACGGCGAGGTGGCGAATTTCATGGAGTTGGGATATGGCTCGGTAACGGGAGCAATGTGGCTTCCACCGCGTTTCACAGGAGTGAAACATCTCACCCGTCATTGCAACAGCTGGGTGGAGGTGTCCTTTATCGATGCGGTCGGCGCCCACATGAAGTCGCTATTTCGCATTTCCTTGATATCACGGGGTGTACGAACATCCGGGGACAATTCTCATTAGAGGCCCTTGGGGACTTGCCGATGTTGCGACATCTGAACATGAGCCTCATGTATCCCTCCGTCGGTGCTCAATTCCTCTCGCGCATGCGCGCACTCGAAGAGTTGGAGTGCAGGGACAACGCCGGTGTGACTGACGAGGACATATGCGGCCTGGTGAGAAACTCCAGTACCATCAGGGAGGTGGACGTAGAGGCGTGCATAGGCGTGCGTAGGCCGCTGATCGATTGTGTCCTACAAGTATTACGGGGAGATCCGCATGGACACAGTTTCGATTTGAAAGTGGGAGGGACCAGTGCGATACGTCATCGGCGCGATACACAGATGCTACACGTTAGAATCCGCTACCACCGGACGTCAGGGAACCCCTACGCTTAAATTAGTTCCTAACACATCATCGGGGACGATAATGATTCCAAGGGGGGAGGGTGTTACGTCCCAGCGTAACTTTTAACTTATTTGCCTAGTATTTTCCTTGTTCTTGCTACTCCGATCTCCGGTTGCGCCTATACTTGTATATTACGGCGTATGCCTATCGCAGCCGGCGTACCGTTAGAGTATTAGAGTTAAAATCATGTCATTTTCCTTTTACTCCGGGCTTCGTATGCGCCTGTACTTGTATATTACGGCGTATGCCTAGCGCATGCGTGGTACGGTCGAGCGGTAACTTCAAGTAGAATATTCCTCGCCTTGGAATCACCGTCGTCCCCACCCAATATACCGACTCATGACAATATATATATATATGTAGCATAAGGAACGAATGCGTGTACGCGGTATGCAAGTGTAAGTGTAACTTAAGGTTAGCGACGAGTTTCCGCTTAAGAATATTGTTTATCCTTTTCTCTCTCTTTTCATTTACTAATTGCGCCACTGTTAGGCATCGCTGCGGAGCAAGACTATTTTTCGTTATCATTAATTCCACCGAAGCGTGCGCTTGACAGTTACTAAGTTCCTGCGTGCCGAGATCGACTTGCACTCATACTAAAATCTGTTAGTTAGAGAAAGAGACTAACGAACAAAACCAGCGTCTCACTGTACATAGCCAGCCGAAAGTTTGTATATATCGTCAACCGCTATGTGGCCGATTCTGTGAGAGGAGCCTAAAAACATCCTCTGAGCCGGCCTAGGAACCACCTCGAGACGCGATCATCGTCGCAGTTGGCTGTATAGTGGCGAGGTGCGTAGTCCTCTGTCCGAGGATATCTTAGTTTATTCTTTGTGAGCTAATCTGTGCAAATTCTTACAGTTTAATCAGAGACTCATTGATCCTCGTTAAATCGTAGTGTTAAAATCTAGCTATTAATAAGAGCAAGGACTCATATTTCTTTTGTTTTTCTTTTTGGTTTTGCATTCTAATCTAGTGTGCGAATAGTGCGACCCGCGTTATTTCCGGCACGTGGTCGGCGAATTGCGCCGAGCCCGTTAGCATATAAGTTTCATTTATAAAGAACATTATATTATTATCCTAAGTAACACTTCCGCACAAGTCTTCTCTCGGTGAGGAATTGGTATTGTATTTAGACTGATTTAAACATCTAGACCGGTCTGAGGGGTCTCTTCGCGAGTAACATCTACAGCTCCGATAACACGAGAGCTTAGGCCATCTCAAGCCTAATCGTATATTAATACCTTTTTACGATTCGAAGGTACTCATCGTAATAGCGCATACGAATTTCCACCGACATACAACCGAACTCAGAGCGAGAGCGAGAGAGAAAGAGTAACACAGCGAGCGACATACCATCGAGCGAGCGTGAGAGAGAGAGAGAGAGAGAGAGAGGTCAAAGATTGTCTGAGCGTTTCCAGCAGCACGGTAAGAATATTCCAATTAACCAGCTAGATCATGATTTCTGGCCCGACTCTTGCCCCCAGTACATGTATTACGGGAAACCTAGGGCAATAGTTGTAGAGGCGATCTCGTGCAGTGTGCTCTGAGCGCTGGGCGATCGAAAACTGTTTTATTCTACGAGAATACTCTGTATCAATTATATGACGAATACCACGCGTAAAACGAGCTACTTCGTTCAAACCACGATTATACCACGCGTTGCATACAGGCGAATTGTACTACCGAACATTGTGTAATAGTTAGGCTTTCTGTTTCTTATTATACCAATACTCCGATTCAAGACCGAACATTGGACCCATTGTTAGAAACGTGGAATTGATGTTAGCAGTGGGATACTCCTTCTTTCTGTGTATATATGTATAATATTCTATATTTCTGTTTCTTTATACCCACTTCTAACCGTGGAATTGGTGTCAGAAGTCTGCTTTCAAATCAAATCACCTTTGTATCTGCACCTGAACAGTCATCACAGAATAAACACTTTGCTTTTTCACACTATACCCGATTTATCCTTTTATTTTCTTTGCATGCGCTATAACTAACATTATCTGTACTGGAATACAACACGTAACAACTCAGCAACCTGTACGGGTTGATAAGAGAGAGAATCCTATAAGTCCTGCAGATCGAGTAGATTGATTTCGTCTTCGCGTCATTATTCTATTCGGTCATCGATATAAACATATAATCATCTTTTCGGTTTATATCCTTTAGTTTTAAGTATTCACGCGTTGCTCCCGGGCGGAACGGTCGACTGCTCGAACACACACAGTTCCATCCTTGACAATCTTTAGATCGACTTATCGCGACGCCCGGACGTAACAGCTCCTAAAAGCCATATTCTACTGAATACGGGAACCCAGGTTGACTGCAACCCCTATATTCCATTAATGTATTATTTGGATGGCGTATGGTACAAAATAACGCCCTCAGCTACCTCGGCAGTGGCACCCAACGAATTACAGCCAGCGGTAATGCAATCATGGATCTATACGAATCCCGCCGAACTAGCAACATCAGGGATTTACTCCACGCAAGATCTCGAACAGCTAAGGAATCATATAATGTTTCCAGCCGAAAGACCTGCCGTACTAAATACCATAGCTAGAGGAATGTCTGGACAAAAGGTAAATATGCAAGGCATATCTCTGATATATATGTTTGATGAAAAAACCTTCGAGGAAATAGCTTCCTCCACCTGGTCCAGAATATGGCAATGGTTTACGTGTTTCGGTACCTTCAGTGCAGGATTATTCGGAATATGGATCGCCATCAAAACAGTAAAATTTGCGATCGACACTGCACTACATGGTTACGCATTACATAACGTCTACGGGTGGGCCATACATCCGATAGGCGCTGTATGGGACTCAGTGACTAACGTCCTGATACATCTTAGGAACCGCACACCGGATGGTGACGAGTCCAGACGCCAAAACACGGCCCCACAGTCTGAGGAGGCGAACACCAGCCTCGTCCCACCGGAAAACGTAGACATCCCTACCACCACATCGGGATTCACGAGTGTTTACCCCAAGATATCACAGGAAACACGCTTCTCGATAAAATCGCAGAATATACACTGCGAATAACTACACAAAGCTAATACATAAATATATAGAACTATAGGTGCGAATACGCATGTGATTACAGATGAAATATACCAGCTCAGGGGACATTGCCAGAACAATGGCAAACCTCGAATAGGCACAATGTCTCAAAGGGGGATGCTCAACAACAGTTCCGTTAATTTAGAATTCGCGCGCGACATGACGCGCCGTTGACGTCACCACGAACGCCTGGGCGGTCGGACGCTTCCGCCGATCCTCGGCTGCAACCGGGCCGACCGAGCAATTCGGGGGGCAGCCCGGGGGGAGGCGGAGGGGGTCCGAACAGGTGAGAGACGAGACTCACGACACAATGCCACCGTTCGCGTTGTATTGACTTCCGAGAAGGACGTAAACTTTAACGAGAAAGCAAGTGTGGAGAAAGCCGTGAGTGTCGTCCCGCTCATCTGCGTTCCGCTCCCCGTTACATTTCCCGTCCTAATGGGGTTACCTTTTGTCGTTTGCCTTATGTTTAATGTTTCGCTAAGAGCGCCTTTTCGTTTCTCATTTTAGTTTCTATCTTCTTTTTTTGCTGTCCGCGTGTTGTTAGATTTAATGTAGTTTCTAGTCCCGCGTAGTCTTTAAATTAGTTTACTCAGAAATCAGATCGCGTGCGTGTTTAATAGTAATACTTAATGCCTAGACCTATATTCCCTTTTCTTTGAAATACATTGTAAAGCGTGTCTACGGTCATTCCTTGTTTCGCCTCCCCTCACCCTTGTCTTTCCCAAGTCCTTCCCTCACTCCCACGGGTCTCATTCGAAACCGGCACTGCCTTCGCCGAAGGAAAGATCCGACCGATGATCGGAAGGATTTCCTAGCGACAACAACAAACCCGACGACACGAGACCCCCACAATTTATTTTGCCCGGCGTGTACAGGATATCTGCATAACGAAAATGGAGAGTCGGCATATCTGCCGGCATTTATACACGCATTGGTAGGCACCTACGCCAAACCCTTGAAATGTAGGACATGCGGTACACCAATATTTGTCTCCCGCCAAGCATCGGAATGCTACAAATGCACAGCACTATACTTATGGTATGCCGACCGATATAAACAAGCAGGGATCGAAACGGAAATGTTATATGAAACCATCTTAGCACTAAACACCGATAAGATGTACGACAAGGAGTTTGGAGACCGGGCCCTGGCGTGAGAAAAGGGGGTAGGAAGTCTCCAGTGATGAAGACATCATTTAATCAGCAAGGTCAGAAATGTTTAGATTCAAGCAGAATGAAGGACTTGCAACTCCCACTCAAGCTTTTTCGCAGGGCTGAACCGAACTTATAACTATTAAAACTTATTAAATAATGTATTGTAAAACAAATTTTCTTGAATTATTCATAATGTAAAACAGAATCATATGTAGGATATAATATTGAATGAATATTCTTAGGACCTTGATGCAATATTCTGTGTCATCTTCCTGCAATATTCCCGCAAATTTCGAGGGGGCTGACATAGGAATATTGCAGCAATATTCCTACAATACTCCGACAATGTGACCTGCAAGGTTCAGCATTGCAAAGTAATATTTGTGCTGCATGCCAGCAAAATTCCTAGCTGTCGTGAAATTTACAATTTCAGAATCGGCTATCATGCAGCTTCTCCCTTCGGCCAACGCCGGCGCTTGGGAGCCAATCGACGCTGCACGATAGCCGATTCTGAAATTGTTAATTACGACCACACTACAATTTCGTAAACTCTGAAATCGTTACAGTGGCTTGCGTAAACTATTCGTAAACGATTGGGACCGTTAGAGATGAGATATGTCAAAATTGTTTCGTTACTCTATGTCCGAAGAGCGATTCTCGCCTCGGCCAACGGCGGCGCTTGCGAGCTGCACGTTAGCCGATCCTGAAATTGTTAATAACGAGCAAAATACAATTTCGTAAACTCCGAAATCGATACAGTAGCTTGCGAAAACTATTCGTAAACGATTGAGACCGTTATACGCGAGATACGTCAAAGTTACTTCGCCACTTTCTGCATCTCCTCTTGCCAACGGCGGCGCTTGCGTGCAAATCAACGCTGCACGATAGCCGATTATGAAATTGTTAATTACGGCCAAAATACGATTTCGTAAACTCCGAAATCGATACAGCTGCTTGCGAAAACTATTCGTAAACGATTGAGACCGTTAGAGATGAGATACATCAAAATTATTTCGTTACTCTATGTCCGAAGACCGATTCTCGCCTCGGCCAACGGCGGCACTTGCGAGCAAATCAACGCTGCACGATAGCCGTTTCTGAAATTGTTAATTACGGGCAAACTATGATTTCGTAAACTCTGAAATCGTTACAGTGGCTTGCGTAAACTATTCGTAAACGATTGGGACCGTTACAGATGAGATACGTCAACATTGTTTCCATACTCCATGCTCGAAGAGCGATTCTCGCCTCGGCCAACGGCGGCGCTTGCGAGCTGCAGGTTAGCCGTTTCTGAAATTGTTAATTTCGGGCAAACTATGATTTCGTAAACTCCGAAATCGATACAGCTGCTTGCGAAAACTATTCGTAAACGATTGGGACCGTTACAGATGAGATACGTCAACATTGTTTCGATACTCTATGCCCGAAGAGCGATTTTTGCCTCGGTCAACGGCGGCGCTTGCGAGCCAATCAACGCTGAACGATAGCCGGTTCTGACATTATTAATTACGGGCAAATTACGATTTTGTAAACTCCGAAATCGATACAGCAGCTTGCGAAAACTATTCGTAAACGACTGAGACCGTTGCACACGAGATACGTAAAAGATATTTCGCCAGGTTCCGCATCTGGTCAGCTTCTGCTTTCGGCCACTGGCGGCGCTTGCAAGACCTACATTACCCCATTCTCGAAATTGTTAATTACGGGCAAACTACGATTTCGTAAACTCTGAAATCGATTGCGTAAACTTGCGTAAACTATCGTAAACGATTGGGACCAAAATAAGCGAAATCGGTGATAGTTGTCTGCTAACTATACGGCGGTGTTCATATCCATCTTTCGTTTTTTCAAATGGACCGACACAGTCACAGTGTATCGTGTCGAAGGGGAAAGGCTTCTTTTCAATTGGGTGCAATTTCCCTTGTTTCGGTCCGGTCTGTCGTTTGCATACTACGCAAGTAATGCAGTGATCGATGTACTTACGGACAAATCTTAGCATTTTTGGGAACCAGTATTTTTTCGCGATGCGGTCGTATGTTTTTTCAAAGCCTACATGACAGTTTTCGTCATGGTACAGACGCAACAAACCAAGGCGGCTTCCCTTCGGGACAAAACTTCGGTAGATCACTCGGCCTGTGTCCCGGAGTGTTTTTCGACACAGTATACCGTCTCTTAGCTCGAAATCCGTAATAACAGTATCGTTCGACTTTACCCGCTCGATCATGTTTTGCGTTTCTTCATCATTTTTCTGCGCGATTTCTAGCCAGGAGCCCTCACAAATTACGTTTACGCGATAGTGTTTACACGGATTTCTACTTAAATAATCCACGTGCTCTACGTATTTGCCTTTCCTATATTCAAGATCAAAGGAAAAGTCTTGTAGAAATATCCACCAACGAGCTACGCGTGGTAATAAATCTTTTTTGTTTTGCGTAGCCTTAATGGCATTACAGTCGGTGACAATTTTAAACTGCATACCAAGCAGATATACGCGGAAGTATTTCAATGCGTTCACAATCGCGAGTGTCTCTAGTTCATACGAATGATAGCGCGATTCCTCTGGGCTGGTACGACGACTAAAATATGCGACCACGCGTAGTTCCTTTTCCACTCTTTGGAAGAGGATTGCACCATATCCAATGGAACTAGAGACGGTGTGGAGCTCCGTATCTCGCGTTGGGTCAAATATTACGAGCAAAGGGTGTGTACTCAGTTTGTCTATGATGTACGATCGCGCTTCTTCCTGTTCTTTACCCCATACCCACGGCTCATTATGTTTTGTTAATTTGGTCAAGCACGCCGTTCGCACCGCGAATTCAGGTACAAACTTCCGGAAATAACTCGCTAGGCCAATAAATTGTCTTATCTGCTTCACATTGTTCGGAACTGGTAATTCTACTAGGGTTTTAACTTTTTCTTTGCCTGGCTTTATGCCTTCGGATGATATCTCTCGACCCAGGTAATTGATCGAAGTTTCAAAAAATTTACATTTTGCGATGTTTAACGTGAATCCTGCCTTGTCCAATACCTCCAACACGCGCTCTAAACTCTGTAGCCCTTCCTCGACCGTTTGCGATGGGATCAAAATATCGTCCATATAGACTAATGCGATGCTATTTCTTAGGTTGCCTAGAGCCGCGTTAATGGCTCTCTGAAAGACAGCGGGCGCATTACAAAGGCCGAAGGGCATACGCATATACTCATAATGCCCGTCGGGGGTAACAAACGCAGTTTTACAAATTGAATCGGCGGCAATGGGTATTTGGTGAAATCCCGCGGCCATGTCTAGCGTAATAAATACCCTACCCTTTCCCAAACGATCCAATTGATCGTCGATTAGTGGTAAAGGGTATCTGTCTTGAACCGTAATTCTATTTAACGCCCCGAAATCCACGCACAGACGGTCCTCTCCATTTTTCTTTTTCACTAAGATAACGGGGCTTGCAAACGGCGAGTTGCTTTCGCGTATTATGCCGTTACTTATGAGGTCATCTATGATCCCCCTTAATTTCTCCCGTTCCGAAAGTGACAGACGGTAAGGGTGGTAATTTATTACCTTGTTCTCCTGAGTAATTATTTGAGTTCCGCCGCACTTACGGACCGCACGTGATTGCCAGTGGTCAACATTCGCTCGAATTATATTAAAAGATCTCTAAGAGAATCGTCCGCAACGTACAGTGTGAAGCACGGTGCCTTCGTTGTAGCCTCGTTCCTTTCTGCCGTGACAAGTCCGCACCGTTGAAGCCTCGTCGTCCCATCAGGTTCCGTCACAATGCGTAGATCGGCATGCACCAGGACATTCTTCCCGGTGATGACCTCGTACGGTATTGCAGTATCCGGGACAACAAACAAATCCAACTCAGTGGACACATACTCCGTCTGAATTAATGCTGAAGTGAATCCGACGGTCGTCGTGCTAGACTCACACAGTCCTTGTATTGTCGTCGTGAACGCGTTTACTTTGCAGTTTACCCGGTCGGCAACACTTTCTCTCACGAGGGAACATGTTGCGCCATTGTCGATCAAACAGCGTCGTACGATCATCTGTCTCAATAGTATTGGTGTCAGTTTGTGTTCTACTGAGTAGCACACGTTGGCTTCGGGTTTCTTCGAACCTTGATTGTTTTGGGCTGTTCGCTGCTTCGCCCAACATTACGATTCGGTATGGCCCCTCTTTTTGCAAAAATTGCAGTTAGTTACGCTGGGAGTTTCCCGTTGCGGTAATAATTTTCTCCTTTTCGGGCAATTCACCCGTTTATGTCCCAGCTCATTGCATTGGTAGCATCTGCCGTCTTGTCGGTTCGGAGCGCGTTCTCCGCCATCGCGTGCAAATCGTTCCCTTCGTTTCGTTTCTTTTACGAAATTGGTCGTGCCCGTGATCAGCGCCGATGGCGTCGCGTAATTCGCGGACAGCATGGCCTGTCGCACGTTCTGATCTGTGATTGTGCTTATTGTCAGCTCCACCAATTCTTCGGGTCGAAATGCTACACGCGCCTTCTCGAGACAGCCCACTTTTTTCCTTGCATATTCCACGTACGTGGTCGCGTCGTCGCTGTTATAGGTCAGCGCCCGTAGCAAGCATTCGTGGAGTTTCTTCTGCGGACCGAAAATGGCGCACGAGTCCTCCTTGAATTTTTCCCACGTTCGGGGTCTCCCTTTCCATTCTTGGTACCATACTTTAGCAGAACCCGCAAGCGCATGGGTGGCGGCACTCAACCGCTGTTGCGGGGTCGAATCACGGGTGATATGTTACACTTCGTTGCACCAAGCATTAGCGTCGTCATTCAGTTCGGTACCACGGAATTGCGGCACCATATCCAAAAGAGGAGGTGTCGTTGCATTAATAATCTTCGGGGTAGCCGGCATTACGCCTCTTGCAATTTCGGCTACCACTTGGCGGAAGATGTCCTCCAAGGAGGGGGAGCACGCGAGTTCTCCATTTTTTCGTGTCCCGATCACGTCCCGAACAAAACGAAAGGGAAAAAAAAATACAACGAGGAAACCAAAAAAAGCACACAAAGAAACACAGCACGACATAATCCACAGCACAATAAAATCAACGAAAATGAATCAAGAATTAGCTTTGCAGCTAAGGCGCGTAAAATTCACTATATCCCACTTCTGATGTTAGAAACCCGCAAAATGGCTCGACGAGATGTGTTCGTTTTAGCGATACTGGGGGAAGTGCAGAGGGGTCAAGCTCCGTCCTCTTTCCAACAGGCAAAGCCTGCTCCGATCTTCGGCCAGATTCACACTCGCATTTGTTTACAATGCTTACTCTTACTGAGACGCAGGTCAATGCACCGGCCACCGAGGTAAACACACGATCCGCGACTCTCGGCGCCTCCAAGAACAGGTGACACATCAACGCACTGTCGTGTGTCACTGTAGAATTCCCGCGTGTTATGGGCGAAATCAAATGCATCGCTAACAGGCAACACAGCAAGCACAGGCAGCACAGGCAGCACAGCAAGCACAGGCAGCAAGCACAGGCAGCACAGCAAGCACAGGCAGCACAGCAAGCACAGGCAGCAAGCACAGGCAGCACAGCAAGCACAGGCAGCAAGCACAGGCAGCACAGCAAGCACAGCAAGCACAGGCAGCAAGCACAGGCAGCACAGCAAGCACAGGCAGCAAGCACAGGCAGCACAGCAAGCACAGGCATGTTAGAAACCCGCAAAATAGCTCGACGAGATGTGTTCGTTTTAGCGATTCTGGGGGAAGTGCAGAGGGGTCAAGGTCCGTCCTCTTTCCAACAGGCAAAGCCTGCTCCGATCTTCGGCGAGATTCACTCTCGCATTTGTTTACAATGCTTACTCTTACTGAGACGCAGGTCAATGCACCGGCCGCCGAGGTAAACATATGATCCGCGACTCTCGGCGCCTCCAAAAACAGGTGACACAGCAACGCACTGTCGTGTGCCACTGTCGAATTACCGCGTGTTATGGGCGAAATCAAATGTATCGCTAACAGGCAGCACAGCAAGCACAGGCAGCACAGCAAGCACAGGCAGCAAGCTCAGGCAGCACAGCAAGCACAGGCAGCAAGCACAGGCAGCAAGCACAGACAGCACAGCAAGCACAGGCAGCACAGCAAGCACAGGCAGCACAGCAAGCACAGGCAGCAAGCTCAGGCAGCACAGCAAGCACAGGCAGCAAGCACAGGCAACACAGCAAGCACAGGCAGCAAGCACAGGCAGCACAGCAAGCACAGGCAGCAAGCACACTCAGCACAGCAAGCACAGGCAGCACAGCAAGCACAGGCAGCAAGCACAGGCAGCACACCAAGCACAGACAACAGAGCAAGCACAGGCAGCAAGCACAGGCAGCACAGGCAGCACAGCAAGCACAGGCAGCACAGGCAGCAAGCACAGGCAGCACAGCAAGCACAGGCAGCACAGCAAGCACAGGCAGTACAGCAAGCACAGGCAGCAAGCACAGGCAGCAAGCACAGGCAGCACAGGCAGCAAGCACAGGCGGCACAGCAAGCACAGGCAGCAAGCACAGGCAGCACAGGCAGCAAGCACAGGCTGCACAGGCAGCAAGCAGAGGCAGCACAGCAATCACAGGCAGCACAGCAAGTACAGCAAGCACAGGCAGCACAGCAAGCACAGGCAGTACAGCAAGCACAGGCAGCACAGCACAGGCAGCACAGGCAGCACAGGCAGCACAGGCAGCACAGCAAGCACAGGCAGCAAGCACAGGCAGCACAGCAAGCATAGGCAGCAAGGACAGGCAGCACAGCAAGCACAGGCAGCAAGCACACTCAGCACAGCAAGCACAGGCAGCACAACATGCACAGGCAGCACAGCAAGCACAAACAGCAAGCACAGGCAGCACAGCAAGCACAGGCAGCAAGCACAGGCGGCACAGCAAGCACAGGCAGCAAGCACAGGCAGCACAGGCAGCACAGCAAGCACAGGCAGCACAGGCAGCACAGCAATCACAGGCAGCACAGTAAGTACAGCAAGCACAGGCAGCACAGCACAGGCAGCACAGCAAGCACAGGCAGCAAGCACAGGCAGCACAGCAAGCACAGGCAGCAAGAACAGGCAGCACAGCAAGCACAGGCAGCAAGCACAGGCAGCACAGCAAGCACAGGCAGCAAGCGCACTCAGCACAGCAAGCACAGGCAGCACAGCAAGCACAGGCAGCACAGCATGCACAGCAAGCACAGGCAGCAAGCACAGGCAGCAGAGCAAGCACAGGCAGCAAGCACAGGCAGCACAGCAAGCACAGGCAGCAAGCACACTCAGCACAGCAAGCACAGGCAGCAAGCACAGGCAGCACAGGCAGCAAGCACAGGCGGCACAGCAAGCACAGGCAGCAAGCACAGGCAGCACAACAAGCACAGGCAGCAAGCACAGGCAGCAGAGCAAGCACAGGCAGCACAGCAAGCACAGGCAGCAAGCACACTCAGCACAGGCAGCACAGCAAGCACAGGCAGCATAGCAAGCACAGCAAGCACAGGCAGCAAGCACAGGCAGCAGAGCAAGCACAGGCAGCAAGCACAGGCAGCACAGGCAGCAAGCACAGGCAGCACAGCAAGCACAGGCAGCACAGCAAGCACAGGCAGTACAGCAAGCACAGGCAGCAAGCACAGGCAGCAAGCACAGGCAGCACAGGCAGCAAGCACAGGCGGCACAGCAAGCACAGGCAGCAAGCACAGGCAGCACAGGCAGCAAGCACAGGCTGCACAGGCAGCAAGCAGAGGCAGCACAGCAATCACAGGCAGCACAGCAAGTACAGCAAGCACAGGCAGCACAGCAAGCACAGGCAGTACAGCAAGCACAGGCAGCACAGCACAGGCAGCACAGGCAGCACAGCAAGCACAGGCAGCAAGCACAGGCAGCACAGCAAGCATAGGCAGCAAGGACAAGCAGCACAGCAAGCACAGGCAGCAAGCACACTCAGCACAGCAAGCACAGGCAGCACAACAAGCACAGGCAGCACAGCAAGCACAAACAGCAAGCACAGGCAGCACAGCAAGCACAGGCAGCAAGCACAGGCGGCACAGCAAGCACAGGCAGCAAGCACAGGCAGCACAGGCAGCACAGCAAGCACAGGCATGTTAGAAACCCGCAAAATAGCTCGACGAGATGTGTTCGTTTTAGCGATTCTGGGGGAAGTGCAGAGGGGTCAAGCTCCGTCCTTTTTTCAACAGGCAAAGCCTGCTCCGATCTTCGGCGAGATTCACTCTCGCATTTGTTAACAATGCTTACTCTTACTGAGACGCAGGTCAATGCATCGGCCGCCGAGGTAAACATATGATCCGCGACTCTCGGCGCCTCCAAAAACAGGTGACACAGCAACGCACTGTCTTGTGCCACTGTCGAATTAGCGCGTGTTATGGGCGAAATCAAATGCATCGCTAACAGGCAGCACAGCAAGCACAGGCAGCATGCACAGGCAGCGCAGCAAGCACAGGCAGCAAGCACAGGCAGCACAGCAAGCACAGGCAGCAAGCACAGGCAGCACAGCAAGCACAGGCAGCAAGCACACTCAGCACAGCAAGCACAGACAGCACAGCAAGCACAGGCAGCACAGGCAAGCACAGGCAGCACAGGCAGCACAGCAACCACAGGCAGCAAGCACAGGCAGCAAGCACAGGCAGCACAGGCAGCAAGCACAGGGAGCACAGCAATTACAGGCAGCACAGCAAGCACAGGCAGCAAGCACAGGCAGCACAGCAAGCACAGGCAGCTCAGGCAGCACAGGCAGCAAGCACAGGAAGCACAGCAAGCACAGGCAGCACAGCAAGCACAGGCAGCACACCAAGCACAGGCGGCACAGCAAGCACAGACAGCAAGCACAGGCAGCACACCAAGCACAGGCAGCACACCAAGCACAGGCAGCACAGCAAGCACAGGCAGCAAGCACAGGCAGCACAGCAAGCACAGGCAACACAGCACAGGCAGCACAGCAAGCACATGCAGCAAGCACAGGCAGCTCAGGCAGCACAGGCAGCAAGCACAGGCAGCACAGCAAGCACAGGCAGTAAGCACACTCAGCACAGCAAGCACAGGCATCACAACAAGCACAGCAAGCACAGGCAGCAAGCACAGGCAGCACAGCAAGCACAGGCAACACAGCAAGCACAGGCAGCAAGCACAGGCAGCACAGCAAGCACAGGCAGCAAGCACAGGCAACACAGCAAGCACAGGCAGCAAGCACAGGCAGCACAGCAAGCACAGCCAGCAAGCACAGGCAACACAGCAAGCACCGGCAGCAAGCACAGGCGGCACAGCAAGCACAGGCAGCAAGCACAGGCAGCACAGGCAGCACAGCAAGCACAGGCAGCACAGGCAGCACAGCAATCACAGGCAGCACAGTAAGCACAGGCAGCAAGCACAGGCAACACAGCAAGCACCGGCAGCAAGCACAGGCAGCACAGCAAGCACAGGCAGCATAGCAAGCACAGCAAGCACAGGCAGCAAGCACAGACAGCACAGCAAGCACAGGCAGCAAGCACAGGCAGCACAGCAAGAACAGGCAGCAAGCACACTCAGCACAGCAAGCACAGGCAGCACAGCAAGCACAGGCAGCACAGCAAGCACAAACAGCAAGCACAGGCAGCACAGCAAGCACAGGCAGCAAGCACAGGCGGCACAGCAAGCACAGGCAGCAAGCACAGGCAGCACAGGCAGCACAGCAAGCACAGGCAGCACAGGCAGCATGCACAGGCAGCACAGCAATCACAGGCAGCACAGTAAGTACAGCAAGCACAGGCAGCACAGCACAGGCAGCACAGCAAGCACAGGCAGCAAGCACAGGCAGCACAGCAAGCACAGGCAGCACAGCAAGCACAGGCAGCACAGCAACCACAGGCAGCAAGCACAGGCAGCAAGCACAGGCAGCGCAGCAAGCACAGGCAGCACAGGCAGCAAGCACAGGCAGCAAGCACAGGCAGCACAGCAATTACAGGCAGCACAGCAAGCACAGGCAGCAAGCACAGGCAGCACAGCAAGCACAGGCAGCTCAGGCAGCACAGGCAGCAAGCACAGGAAGCACAGCAAGCACAGGCAGCACAGCAAGCACAGACAGCACACCAAGCACAGGCGGCACAGCAAGCACAGACAGCAAGCACAGGCAGCACACCAAGCACAGGCAGCACACCAAGCTTAGGCAGCACAGCAAGCAGAGGCAGCAAGCACAGGCAGCACAGCAAGCACTGGCAGCACAGCAAGCACAGGCAGCACAGGCAGCAAGCACAGGCAGCAAGCACAGGCAGCACAGCAAGCACAGGCAGCAAGCACAGACAGCACAGCAAGCACAGGCAGCAAGCACAGGCAGCACAGCAAGCACATGCAGCAAGCACAGGCAGCTCAGGCAGCACAGGCAGCAAGCACAGGCAGCACAGCAAGCACAGGCAGTAAGCACACTCAGCACAGCAAGCACAGGCATCACAACAAGCACAGCAAGCACAGGCAGCAAGCACAGGCAGCACAGCAAGCACAGGCAACACAGCAAGCACAGGCAGCAAGCACAGGCAGCACAGCAAGCACAGGCAGCAAGCACAGGCAACACAGCAAGCACAGGCAGCAAGCACAGGCAGCACAGCCAGCAAGCACAGGCAACACAGCAAGCACCGGCAGCAAGCACAGGCAGCACAGCAAGCACAGGCAGCATAGCAAGCACAGCAAGCACAGGCAGCAAGCACAGACAGCACAGCAAGCACAGGCAGCAAGCACAGGCAGCACAGCAAGAACAGGCAGCAAGCACACTCAGCACAGCAAGCACAGGCAGCACAGCAAGCACAGGCAGCACAGCAAGCACAAACAGCAAGCACAGGCAGCACAGCAAGCACAGGCAGCAAGCACAGGCGGCACAGCAAGCACAGGCAGCAAGCACAGGCAGCACAGGCAGCACAGCAAGCACAGGCAGCACAGGCAGCACAGCAATCACAGGCAGCACAGTAAGCACAGGCAGCAAGCACAGGCAACACAGCAAGCACCGGCAGCAAGCACAGGCAGCACAGCAAGCACAGGCAGCATAGCAAGCACAGCAAGCACAGGCAGCAAGCACAGACAGCACAGCAAGCACAGGCAGCAAGCACAGGCAGCACAGCAAGAACAGGCAGCAAGCACACTCAGCACAGCAAGCACAGGCAGCACAGCAAGCACAGGCAGCACAGCAAGCACAAACAGCAAGCACAGGCAGCACAGCAAGCACAGGCAGCAAGCACAGGCGGCACAGCAAGCACAGGCAGCAAGCACAGGCAGCACAGGCAGCACAGCAAGCACAGGCAGCACAGGCAGCATGCACAGGCAGCACAGCAATCACAGGCAGCACAGTAAGTACAGCAAGCACAGGCAGCACAGCACAGGCAGCACAGCAAGCACAGGCAGCAAGCACAGGCAGCACAGCAAGCACAGGCAGCACAGCAAGCTCAGGCAGCACAGGCAGCACAGCAACCACAGGCAGCAAGCACAGGCAGCAAGCACAGGCAGCGCAGCAAGCACAGGCAGCACAGGCAGCAAGCACAGGCAGCAAGCACAGGCAGCACAGCAATTACAGGCAGCACAGCAAGCACAGGCAGCAAGCACAGGCAGCACAGCAAGCACAGGCAGCTCAGGCAGCACAGGCAGCAAGCACAGGAAGCACAGCAAGCACAGGCAGCACAGCAAGCACAGGCAGCACACCAAGCACAGGCGGCACAGCAAGCACAGACAGCAAGCACAGGCAGCACACCAAGCACAGGCAGCACACCAAGCACAGGCAGCACAGCAAGCAGAGGCAGCAAGCACAGGCAGCACAGCAAGCACTGGCAGCACAGCAAGCACAGGCAGCACAGGCAGCAAGCACAGGCAGCAAGCACAGGCAGCACAGCAAGCACAGGCAGCAAGCACAGACAGCACAGCAAGCACAGGCAGCAAGCACAGGCAGCACAGCAAGCACAGGCAGCACAGGCAGCAAGCACAGGCAGCAAGCACAGGCAGCACAGCAAGCACAGGCAGCAAGCACAGACAGCACAGCAAGAACAGGCAGCAAGCACAGGCAGCACAGCAAGCACAGGCAGCACAGCAAGCACAGGCAGTAAGCACAGGCAGCACAGCAAGTACAGTGTTACGTCCGGGCGAGGCTTATCACGACTTTGATGTTTGTCAAGATGGTCGATGAGAAATCCGCGAGCGGCCTGCCGAGCTACCGGTCGTAACGCTTGAATATTTTTGCTATCCCATTACAATAGATAACGGAATCTAACTATTGATCAACATTGCAAGGTTCTAATCCCTTCCTGGAAGAGGAGGGATTTTCTAGTTATTCGGTACAAGCTAAACGGAGAAGTTAATTTAAAATCTAATATCGCGTTTAGTTGTATGCAGGACTAATAGGATTCGCGTGTCCGCTCAAGACCCGTACAGGTCCCCAATTGTTCTCGCGAGGTTATGTTTCGGCCGGTGTACGATACAATGGTATATGAGGTGTGACGTCACAACACAGATAACTCAAAGAAAAATAGTATAAGGGGTAACAAAAGTGGGTATATTCAATCGAAAAATAATTATATAAAGAAAAAGTAGAATGGATTAAGAAAAGTAGAACAGATGCGTTCGGTTTCGATAAACAATGAAAGAATTACTGCGTAGATATTATCTGCAGTATTGAGACAAGTTCATGAGTAATGCGCGACAATGATGCGCCTTAATACGAGCGCTCTCGGATATCAATAATTACGCCTTTACAATCGACAGTCACAGGAGGAACGTGCACGGCCATTATACCGTGCCCGCGGGATCTCTCCATAATTTTAACTCGGGCATGATTATACAATACAATGGTAATTCGTCGTCGTGTTTCGCGACTGGAGGTTCCTACCGTGTCGCTGGTCTTCGGCTAGGTTCGAGTCGGTTCGGCTTGCGCACGCGCTCTTTCTCTCTCTCTCTCTCTCTCTGTCTCCTTCGCTCACTCGCTCGGTCTAAGGCTCTCTTTCTCTCTCCGGCGTAGGTCGGTTGGAATTTCGTAGGTTTTGGTGGAAAACGATGATAATACCTTCGAATCGTAAGATAATTTCAGTACTTTGAACCTTCTTGATTTGCCTATGCTCTTCGATAATTGAGCCGGGAACTAGTCCGTTACAAGGGGTCGGCAAGTCAGGAAGATAGTGCTTCTATTCAGATATTTCGATAAACTAATTCCGACTTCAGTCGCCACATGAGCGAGGAACAACCTTTCGCGTTCTGTTCAAGTTAAATAATAAAGAAAAGAATGATGTAATAGATATCGAAGAAAGGAAACCTAAAGATAACGCGTCCGACGCAATTTCTCGGCCACGTGCAAAACGTAACGCGCACACCTTCGCACTTCCGCTAAATTAAAGAAAAACTGAGTCTGTGTCTCACTTAAACTGAATTTATAAACTAAGGCTTTTACGAGGATAATTGAGTTCGTTTAGTAACACACTGCAAGAAGAATATGCACTTTTAGACTCAGAAATTAATGATATCTAGGATACCCTCGGACAATCGACCACGTACCTCACGACTTTACATCCAACTGCCCAGAGAAATCCGTCGCGAGACGGCTCCTGGGCTCGGTCTAGGCCAGTTTTTCATACCCTAACCATGGAAACGGTCGATCAGCGGTCGATTCAGTGTACAAATATTGTGTTACTATGCTCGCTCGATGTTCAGCGAGAGACTTTCGTTTGCTCATTTATCCTCCTTTAATTATTCAGTTTTATTGCAAATAAAATATGATTGCCTTGACTCAGCTATTCAAAACTTTAGTAGTGCACGTTCCTGACTTATATGCTTGAACAGAATTAGGTTGATATCTGGGCAATGCCTTATTGCCACGAAAATCATAATTCATTTTAGAGAGAGAGAGAAACTAAAAATTAACACGCGGAACCTCACCGCGAATTCCTTAGCCTACACACACATACGTCCATACCGCACACACACACTCATACTATATTCACGCATTCATACCCGCTCGCACGCTTATAACTACTTACATCTACTTATATATATATATACGATGGGACGAATATGATTCCACGGTGAGGGAAATCCACTACATGTTACTACTCGACAGCACCACGTATACGATGGGCCTAAGTCGTTATACAAGTAATTCGTATACGCGGCCTGGAGGAAAAATGAAATAATAATGAGTTTACAACTAATACTCTAACATCGCACCGGATGCGATGGACCTAAGTCATTATGAATAATTCGTAAATCCGGCGGCCGGAGTAAAGGAAAGAAAAGAGAGTTTAATTTGAATAATTATAATAAAGGAAAAGGAAAAATCAAAAAGTTATGCTGGGACGTAACAACAGCAAGCACAGGCAGCAAGCACAGGCAGCACAGCAAGCACAGGCAGCACAGCAAGCACAGGCAGCAAGCACAGGCAACACAGCAAGCACAGGCAGCAAGCACAGGCAGCACAGCAAGCACAGGCAGCAAGCACAGGCATGTTAGAAACCCGCAAAATAGCTCGACGAGATGTGTTCGTTTTAGCGATTCTGGGGGAAGTGCAGAGGGGTCAAGCTCCGTCCTCTTTCCAACAGGCAAAGCCTGCTCCGATTTTCGGCGAGATTCACTCTCGCATTTGTTTACAATGCTTACTCTTACTGAGACGCAGGTCAATGCACCGGCCGCCGAGGTAAACATATGATCCGCGACTCTCGGCGCCTCCAAAAACAGGTGACACAGCAACGCACTGTCGTGTGCCACTGTGGAATTACCGCGTGTTATGGGCGAAATCAAATGCATCGCTAACACGGCCAAACTGACCTGCTTCGCGTTCTCGAGAAGCATCATTACCCTTTGAGCAAAACTCTTATTCTCTCAGGCATAACAGCTTTCAATACAACAGTATTTTCCAATGTAATACAGCTAGCAGCCACCACATAGTGTTACATCGCGGCAATCACTCATTGCAAACTTGCCAACAGACCCAAAGCGTCACTTCGGCCCCGTGGTCTCAAACACAAGGCTAAACCACGTCACACAACAATATGCGACAGTGCCTTCTAGCACCTTACCCAAAAACCCAGACAACACTCACAAGTGTGTCGGCAGATGGACCGTGCACGCGCACTTCCATCACACAGCGTCTTCCAGAGATCGTAACGTCTACAGCCACGCGCAGCAACCTGCATCGTGCTATCGTTACTCTCAAACGCAACCAACTTCCATCTTCCAACATACGTTTTCAATCATGCAGCCTCATTCATGGATAGGAAAGTTTTTATATGTGAGAACAAAGAAAAAGGCAATGACAAAAACGTACTTTTTATAGTCATTTAATTTTTTTTTTTTTTATTTATTTATTTTCTATTTTCCATGCAAGAGGAACAAAACAACTCAGCTACAAAAGATCTCACATAGTATTAATAAAATATAAGCAAACATAACAAACATAGACAAACATATACAAACATAAGCAAACATAAACATACAACGCTAACATGGCTCATCCGTGTTCTCTCGCTCACTATCAGTGGCATCGTTATCAGCCATCCATTCGCCCTTCCGAGGACGCAATCGGTCCTTAGGCACAATTTGTGGCCTACCACTTTTGCCCAATATCTCGTAACGATCATTTGCCAGGGTTTTCAAAATTACAAATGGACCCTCAAACTTACGGTCTGTTTTCGCCCTTCTTGTATCGGCGGGTTTTACAAAAACAGAGTCGCCGTCTATATACAATATTTGTTCTGCGCGTTTTATCGAAACGATGCTTCTGCTTTTCAGCATTTTTACAAAGCCGTTCAAACGCTATCGCCCTATCTTGATTTAGATTGATATGTTCACCGCCGTATAGTTAGCAGACAACTATCACCGATTTCGCTTATTTTGGTCTCAATCGTTTACGAATAGTTTACGCAAGTTTACGCAATCGATTTCAGAGTTTACGAAATCGTAGTTTGCCCGTAATTAACAATTTGAATATCTAGTAATTATCGTCTGCTACCGCGCAGCGCCACAGTGGCCGGGGAGCGAAGCTGTCCAGATGTAGAACGTGGCGAAATAATTTCGACGTATGTCGTGTGTAATGGTCTCAATCGTTTACGAATAGTTTTCGCAAGCTGCTGTATCGATTTCGGAGTTTACGAAATCGTATTTTGGCCGTAATTAACAATTTCGAGAATCGGGTAATGTTGGTCTTGCAAGCGCCTCCAGTGGCCGAAAGCAGAAGCTGACCAGATGCAAACTCTGGCGAAATAATTTTGACGTATCTCGTGTGTAACGGTCTCAATCGTTTACGAATAGTTTTCGCAAGCTGCTGTATCGATTTCGGAGTTTACGAAATCGTATTTTGCTCGTTATTAACAATTTCAGGAACGGCTAACGTGCAGCTCGCAAGCGCCGCCGTTGGCCGAGGCGAGAATCGCTCTTTGGACATAGAGTAACGAAATAATTTTGACGTATCTCATCTCTAACGGACTCAATCGTTTACGAATAGTTTACGCAAGCCACTGTAACGATTTCAGAGTTTACGAAGTCGTAGTTTTCCTGTAATTAACAATTTCATAATCGGCTATCGTGCAGCGTTGATTTGCTCGCAAGCGCCGCCGTTGGCGAAAGGAGATGCAGGAAGTGGCGAAATAACTTTGACGTATTTCGTGTATAACGGTCTCAATCGTTTACGAATAGTTTTCGCAAGCTACTGTATCGATTTCGGAGTTTACGAAATCGTATTTTGCTCGTTATTAACAATTTCAGGATCGGCTAACGTGCAGCTCGCAAGCGCCGCCGTTGGCCGAGGCGAGAATCGCTCTTCGGACATAGAGTAACGAAATAATTTTGACGAATCTCATCTCTAACGGTCTCAATCATTTACGAATGGTTTTCGCAAGCCACTGTATCGATTTCGGAGTTTACCACATCGTAGTTTGCCTGTAATTAACAATTTCATAATCGGCTATCGTGCAACGTTGATTTGCTCGCAAGCGCCGCCGTTGGCGAAAGGAGATGCAGAAAGTGGCGAAATAACTTTGACGTATCTCGTGTATAACGGTCCCAATCGTTTACGAATAGTTTTCGCAAGCTACTGTATCGATTTCGCAGTTTACGAAATCGTAGTTTGGCCGTAATTAACAATTTCGGTTTCGGCTATCGTGCAGCTCGCAAACGCCGCCATTGGCCGAAGGGAGAAGCTGCATGATAGCCGATTCTGAGGCCCGTATTCAAATACTGCGCTTCGACCTTGGCTTGAGTCGGGATTACGTAAACCTGGCTCAGATGCGTAATCCGGGTTCAGATTTTTCGTGTATTCACAAACGCGGTTTAGACGACGCGTGGAAGGGAGATCCTGGCAGTCATTGGATAATGGGCGTGGCCAAGGCGTGCCATGCGGCCAGTGCCAGCATATCGAGCTCTAAACACCATGCGTGTTGCAGTGTACGTGCTCGCCTCTGTGCGATGCTAAGGCCCTGATTGGGCCTAAGCTGCGCGCATCGCACACCGACACGCACATACCTGCGACACGAATGGTGTTCAGAGTCGATATGCTGACACTGCATGCGGCTTGCATCGCTTGCGGGAAACTTCGGAATTATCCGATTTAGGACCACGAATGAGAGAAGAGTGTTGTATTATCGTCAGACATGAGCCACAGGAACTTACTTATATAATATTCCGCATGCTGCGTAACAGTCTTGTATCAACACCATCGGCCAAATCACCCATGGGCCGCACGGAGCGCTGAGGTGTAATGCCACCAAAAAGGCGGAACATTCGAGATAGTTTTCACGGCCACCCAATTCCAATTTTAACAAGATGTGCGTTGAAATCGATGCCTTGCCGATTGATTAATTATACCAATTATGGCGAACAATCCGTCTCGGAACTGCAAGTTTCAAATTCTCCTCCTCAATATTTACTTCTTGCTGGTTGTCCATGGCTGAACATTACCTGAACACTACTGAACAGTCGTGTGGACGCTTTTGGTTGTTTTTACAGATTTTGCATTACAACTAATGAAAAGCAGCATTTATTCACTCGCTCATGTACCGTTCTTCTTGTCTGAATCTCGGCTACCCAGACAGCAAGGAATATTGTTGGAAGGTTGTATAAATATTACTTTACAATGCGAAACCTTGCAGGTGACTTCGCCGGATTATTGCAAGAATGTTGCAGCGATATTACTATGTCCGCCTCTTCGTAACTTGTGGGAATATTGCATGAATATGACACGGAATATTGCCTCAAAGTTCCAAGAATATTTATTCAATATTACACTCTCCATATGATTCTGTTTAACATTGTAAATAATTCAAGCCAATTTATGTTATAGAATATATTATTTTGATTAATCCTCAATTATCAAGTTCTACTATAAATGTAATAATAAATAATAAATAACCTTAACTTATAAGTCTGTATTGTAATTACTATTATATTTTTGAGACTGCAACGTAACTATTGATCGAAAGGTCATTTTTGTAGTATGTTTTACACGAAAGATGTTATTAAAAAATAATTACCGATTTTTGTAAAAATGCTGAAGTTTTAAGTTTTCTTTCATAAATTTGCAAATCCTCTACACTTTGTACTACTGGAACACCCTGAATGAGCTCATCATCGCGAACAATCTGTCTATTTCGAAACTGCAGTTCTCTATTCTTCTCCTCAATTTACTTCTTGCTGATTGTCCATGGGTGAACATTACCTTAACCAACCTTAACACTGCTGAACTGCTAAACAGTCGTGTAAACGTTTGGTTATATTTTTACAGATTTGGCGCGAAAAACGGCCGTAATCCCGGCTCAAGAGGCCTTTCCAAGGCGTCTCAGGCCAGGCTTACATTTCTCAACCCCCACTCCGACCGACCTCTACACTTTTATGCGAGAAGCCTGTGTACCCGTGTAACAACACGGTGGGCGGGGCTTAATCGGAGTGGGGGCACGCAAATGTAATCCTGGTTTGAGAATCTGATCCAAGCCAGGTTTCTGAACCCGGATTACGCGTCTGAGCCAGGTTTACGTAATCCCGACTCAAGCCGAGGCCTAAGCGCAGTATTTGAATACGGGCCTATGACTTCTGCCGTTCGCATACGCAGAGGGCGCTCCAACTTGCCTCGTTTTCTGCTCCGTCGGTATGTCTAGACGTGTGACACGAAGGTCCATAAGATGCGGTGTCTATTCTATACCTCGTCTGTGTCAGAACTCAGAACGGTTGAGAATGGTCCAGACAAACTGACGTTGTATAGGATAAAGTTGGATACAGATTAACCCGGTTCACAGGAGGCTGGCGACGCAACTTTGTCGCGCCGACCAATTGCCGCCACGTGTTGCGGACATGGACATAGGAATAAGGGGACGGAGCACTGATCTCTATACAATGGATGCGAAATCAGGATCTGGGGAATAAAGCCAATATGAATGGTGGAGTCGCAAGCGATCTTGCAGGGTACTACGTATAGTGAAGGGCCTATTATTCGGCAAAGTGGGTACCTTATAGGGTGCCGCGCTCTGAAAATTGTTCTGCAACATTTTTTTTTCTTCGGTGCGCCCCCGTTTCCTTAAGAAAAATTGCTATCTGTGGGGTTGAAACGTTTAATGCCGGCCCTTCACTCTGCTAAAGGTAAACATACCGACACCACAAACACTTCTTGGGAGACATCGAGTCATATACTTTAACATAAATATATTCATCCGTAAGTATGTGTTGTATTAGAAAGCATCCAAAATATTGTTCAAACGTGAAACGAAACGATCCTAATCCAATCAGCGATTGGCGAAGACCGGTGAGATTGGTTAATATTACAAAATTAAAATGCAGAAATGTGTCAAATCTTGGAGAGTTAAAATTTTACAATGTGAGAAATGTTGAAAATTATGTGAGCTTTGCATATTTCTGGCCATGGTTTCTTCAACGCACTGATTTGCTTTCAGACACTGTGCAGTGTGAAAAAATTGAATGAATCACATAGGAAAAATTGGTTAAATTTTCAAACATACCATCTCAATACTGCATCCTATATCAATTTACGTGAGTACCACCACAATAGGATACATCCGCTAGATCTACAACTAAAATGTAATAGACATTTACATTAGTTCACTTTTGTATGTTATAGACTCCTGATGAGGAAACTAATTGTTTTGAAACATGTAAGGGTTGAAATATATTGATTCATTCCATTCTCAACCCAGAAGAGGGCAATCCTACATTATACATTATGTATAAGATTCTTTTCCTGATTCCGCTGTTCAACTTGGTGTTGGAAACAAATGTAAAATGTTGTTGCTGCTATGGTGGGTTGGTCCCTGTTCAGGGCATTGGATTTGGTATGAAGTTTCAATGTAATAAATGTCTTCATTTTACAGGTTCATTGCCTATATTATATTATCAAGAATGACCTGAGCACTAAATTGTTCTGGCCCCATATTGGTGACTGGAAGTAACATGGACTGCAAAAGTCATGTACATTATGAGACAATTGATCTGAGGTACGTGTACATTTATATTTTTAGCTATTGACTGTCAATATAAATTTCATCAGTTCTTCACATTATTAAAACAATTTTGTATGAACCCACTTAGCATGATGACATCTTCGGAAAATCGTAAGGACAATCAATACCGACATAACGAATATCCGGGGGAAATACACA
This sequence comes from Priocnemis perturbator, assembly GCA_963942575.1. NCBI lineage: Eukaryota > Metazoa > Arthropoda > Insecta > Hymenoptera > Pompilidae > Priocnemis > Priocnemis perturbator. Next base: position 187,792 of record CAWWDK010000241.1, read on the forward strand.
TATGCTATTCCGACATGTGGCCTGGATATCGTGAGGAAGAGGAATTCAGAGGTGAATACTACTTCGCCATACATACAGGCGAGATCACGTTAGGCAGCTTTTGAATGTCTGTCAGTTTATATGGATAGGATACGTTTTATTGATTTGACGACGCGAATAAATACCATTGTTTGTAAACCAAAATGTACTTCACATATGTCACTGATATTTGATGTATATTTAGGTGAATTATAATAGGATTAATAAATTGATTACAGTGTTATTATGAATTTACTTTAATGTAACCCTTCAAATATAATAAAAATATCGTATTACATATACTATTATTTATATATATATATATATATACACTATATTATGTTACACTATTACTTTAATTTCATATAAATAATTCATTTTAAACCTGCGTTATTGTGTATAATGTGCACGTCGCGAGTCCAATGATTTGGAAACCCACGTATATATATTCCTAGTAACTTTTGTAGTTCCGTGCAAGACCGCTTGCGACTCCACCATTCAATTGGCTACATTGAACTATAGAATACCCGGAATGTGCACGGGTGCAGGAACAGCCGCGCCTCGCTGTTAGAGAGAGAAGAAAGATATTTTGGTATTCTGTCTCACTCTTACCACTAGACCTTTGGGACATACAGTCGATTTGCGCCGTTCGACGTGAGTTCCACAGAGATTTGACTAGATATGACCGGTTCGAAAAGAGTTGCTCTCTTCTATTTAGATATTTCAGTAGGTGATGTCAGTATGTCACAGAAATTAATGTATATGATCACAAAATAAAGTAAAAAATATTATCAAACGCATTCAAATTACACATGATTTTTTGTTTTAGAAGTAGTGAAGGTTAATTGTTAATACATATCGAAATTGCTTTCCTTTGGGAATTGTTCATGGTGGATGTAAAAATATAATACTTGCTCATTTTTTGTTTTTTCCAAATAGACATAGACCATAAATAAAATAAATATTACAATAATTTTGATTGATATTATTAATTTTGTTTGAGAAAGTATCCTATTTAACAGACTTCAAAAATTCACTGAACAATATAAAATAATGTTCGATTTTTGAAGTCGGTGTTACTTTTTTTTAATTTTTCTATGCGTTTGAAAGTAGTGTTTCCTCTTTCAGGTTCACCCATTAACATTTATTTAGGAATAAAATAATATATATACTGGTAATTAACAAGTTTCACATGCTATTGCCACAGTCAGAAATTGTAATAGATGCCTGATTGATTATACACATTTGGAATTATCTCTCTGTATACAAATTGCAAATTATGAAACATATATATTCTATATTTCTTGTATGGGAACAGTTTTTCTTCAAACACATTCTGTTTTTATTACGACTTACCATAAACCCTTTTGTCATAGAAGCAACAAAAGGGTAGTACAGCAAAGATAGTTCAGTTCCGTATATTTTAACGGCGTACACAACATTATTGAAAGGGTAGTACAGGTAACAAAGGACAGAATAGTATTAAATGCCGAACCAAGTCTTCCATCGTTTTTAATCTATTGTTGCGTCGCTGCAACCGCTTCTGTAGCACTCTTACTTTTTTACGCAAAGTTACCATTTTATCCTGTCTGCTTAAAATCCGGGATGATGTTTGTGTGCCAACGTCCTGTGATCTTCTGTTGATTGCAGGTCTTGACTGTAAAGATAAATTCTACCTTGAATATGACACACTTGATACTATTAACATTTTACAAAATATGAATGAAAGATCATAAAACAAAACATAATAACATACATGTAACTTTTCAGCATGCAACACATCATCATTAGAAGAGCAGTTCTGGTGAAGTGTGACATTTGTATCACAGCTGGTATTTGCAGCTTCTATTATCTATAATATAATATAAATTTATAACAGTTTCTCAATTCACACTTATAAACACACATGCCTTATATTACTGGCGCGGTCCTATTTAGTATGTCATACAACCTACCATTTCGTTATCGGTATCCTCAATATTTGTTGAATATTTGCTGGGTCCTGCATGCAAATTTTGTATGATCCCTGTACTCGTTGAAGGTTGAACCTAAATCAATCATGGTGCCTTGTGATTAAAGTAATAATACAATTGTACTTACATCGTTAACATATTTGAAACACTTTAACTCTCGGACACCCGACTGAAAAAAGGAGACACGCAATCCCACGTCATTCTGACCCATCCTGCAGGACGGCAACCCGACATTTTATTTGTATAAATTTATGTGAAACGAGAACCGCAAAGTAAATTCAACGCGTTATAAAATACTAACGACCATGTCGCAGAAAATTTTATAAATTTTGCTCGAAAGAAGTTGTGAACAATTTATAAACAAATTATCAACATTCGTAAAATATATTGCAACGTCGCTATAATGCACGGAAGCAAAAATTTTAATTTTGTAAAAAATTGTATAAACAATTTATAAACAAATTGTCAACGTTTAAAATATATTGCAACGTCGCGAAAATGTACGTAGGCGAACATTTTTATTTTGCTCAAAAAATGGGTTGACGATCTTCAGGCTTCGGGTCAAATTGACCCATAGTGGGTATCCGAGGCGATAAGTTTCACTAGAATGTTTAAGTAATATGCACGATATAGATATTTACATACCACATTTGTTGAACTACCTGCTATTGAATAATCCACATCGTAGTCAAACAATGTGGGTATTGCTCTCTACTTTAGGCGGTTCTGTCCAGATGGTGTTACCTGAAATGAATCATATATAAAATGTTTACTGCAAATGGTGGTGTACTTCGTAATTTTTTTTACGAATGTCGGCGGTATTGCCGTTACAAATTCTGCAAATGATGCCGGATCCTTGGGAAAGCTGTAAATAAAGACAATTTGGATATAATTAATTGGGAATAAAAAATGCTTTTCCTCATCAGTGTCAGCATATGGAGCTCTGAACACCATTTGTGTCGCAGTGTACGTGCGCGTCTGTCAGTCTGTGTGCGATGCGCACAGCTTAGGTCCAATCAGGGCCGACACGAATGGTGTTCAGAACTCCATATGCTGACACTATTCCTCATATATGCTACGCAGTTTTACTTTTATTCCTAATTACCTGTGAAAAGTAATATCCCCATTCTTCGTCCACACGCTTTTGCAATTGTTAATACAACACGACATAACCTAGTTTCTGCCGCTTGGATAAAGTGCCTTGATTCAACTGGTTTGCACGTTTGCACTTGTTTGTAATCCACCGATTTACGCGGTTTAATTTCTTGACTGGGCTCTCGTCTGCCTCACCGATATTTTTGAAACGGATCGTACAGTTAACAAAGGACAGGTATCCCTGGAATCATACTCTCTCTCTCTCTGTCCCGCTTTTCGGCGACTTTACATATGGATGTTTGTAACGCTAGACCTACCCCCACCCCTTAGGTCTGAGGGTTAGGGTCCGCGCCAGTAGTACTTAAGAAAGGCCCTTTTCACCCAAAAGTCAGTTAGCCAGAAACCACCGAGTCTGGAGTTACCAAGTGCGTTTAACAAAGTGTAAAATTATCCACGAGTAAGCAACAATAAAAACCTGTTTTTCTTAAAACAACCAAACGTAGAGTTATTTATACTCAAGGAAGACCTTTACCACCGACGGTCCCGTAACAATGTTCTGATTGCAGGTGTATATAGTTCAATGGTTCGGACCACTTGGAGATAGTAGACACGGTTTTCCAGCCTCGCGACCCGCCTTTGTAGTTCGCCGAACGAAGAAAAGGACAGCGAACAAAAGAGAGTAAAAAAGCACAGTCGAGGCAACTGAGCCGTTTAAAACTCAGCGTACCAAATGCTATATTAAAAACGATTCTTATCGCTTTTTATTATTAAATTTTCCTGTATGAAAAATTGTATAACGTAATCATGAAATTATTGGGATAAAAATGAGATCAAACATGGTGTAATTGAGATCACATTTACTGATCGTAGTATACTCTCTCACATTGTCAGTGAGCTGAAAACCGTAGTATGACAATGTGACAGAGAAGGACATGCTTTTCGCGCCTCGCGTCCTTCTCTCTCACGTTGTCGTACTACGGATCTCAGCTCACTGGCAATGTAAAAGAGTATGCGAGTAAGAGTAGAGCCGAGTAGCGATAAGGACTAAGCCCTATATTTTAAATGTATTAATGTTATATCTCCACGACCGGGATAGAATATTATAAATAAGTGTGACGCGGAACATGTGAAACTGAGATTTTAGATATGTATTTTAAATTGTGACTGGTCCTATCGTCCAGGATTTATATTATTAGGAAGATAAGCAGACAAGCCCGGTAAATAAATTAGGAAATGTTTGTAGATTTATTTATTTTATTTGTTGTTGTTTTTTATTATTTTTAACTCGTCCTCGTCATCGATTTATGTCTTTTTATTCGATTCTTTTTTATTTATTATTCGTACAAATTTAATAATGTATATATGCAGCGTATATGAAAATAGAACGTCACAGTAATAAATAAGTAAATATGGTCCGATTAATATCATGTTTGATTTCATTTTACGCGGAAAAATCTCATCAATATATTAATCACTATTTTAGATAAAACAAAAAGCAAAATGTGAAAAATTATGTGATTGTATTATAAAAAACCAAACCGCGAACTCTCGACAAAGGAGCCGCGTCGCTTCACGCCTCATAAACATCACACGCTTGACTGACTCCGCTCGAGGTAACATAGGCGTAGGAATGACGCATACATCGGCGCAGACGCAGCCCATTGACAATGTGACTGGAGCTCCAGTAGTGACAATGTGACAGAATGTACTGTAGCTTTGCTAGTTTGGCCATTCCATCCATAAATCTCCTGTAATAATCAACAAGGCCTTAGAATTGTTTTAAACTTTTCTTGTTTTTAGTTATTGGGATATTCTTGACAGCCTTGACTTTGCCTGGATCAGGTTTTACACCCTTCAATGTTATAAGATGCCCCAAATATGTTATTTCACGACGAAGGAATTGGCACTTTCCAGGTTATAAGGTGAGTCCAGCGTTTGGTCAACGTGCTAAAATATGTTTTAATCTCTGGGAATGTTCTGCCAATGAGCTTGCATAAATAACAATATCATCCATATAAATAAACATTTCAATTCCCTGTAACCCAGATAATAATAAGTCCATGCACTGTTGAAATGTTGTAGTGTCCATTGATAGTTGAGAACGCTGTCGTTGACTTGGATTCGGGGTCCATGGGGGTTTGATGGAACCCTGAAGCCAAATCAAGAATACTAAAATGCTTGGCACCACCAAGATCATCTAAAATGTCCACTATGTTTGGAATAGGATATGAGTCGCTGATGGTTTTCTCGTTCAACTTCCGATAATCAATAACCATCCGTCATTGAGGCTTTCCAGTAGCATCAGGTTTTTTTGGAACAATCCATAAGGGAGAATTGAATGCAGATGAGGATGGTTGAATAATATCATTCTCAAGCAAAGAATCTATCTGTTCTTTTATCTCCTGCTTATGTATACATGGAAAGCGATATTGTTTTGCACTTCTTGGGACTTCATCAGTGGTAATTATTGAATGTTTTGCGAGCTTTGTTGCCTGTAACTTGTCATTTGGAAGATGAAATTGATATGAAAATTCATATATATTAGTTTGAGAAGGCTTGTTACCTCCAAATTATTAAGACGTAAATGTAATGATTCAACAATTTTAGAAAAACTCTGCGCATCTGCTTTGGCCTGAGCATTATTAAAATTTCCAACTTGCTAATCATGGTGCTGGAGGCATAACCTCAAACTCTTCTAGTTCTACCGGAGGTAAGGAAAACTTAATTTGATCTGAAGTGGTATTTATTCGATATTCCTGCATTGTTAATTTGTGTTAGATTCATCTAAAGCGTGAAGCGTACGTTACCAAGCTGTAAATTCCGCCTGTAAACTTTAAGAACTACATTGCAGTACCATTGTAGATATTAGTTATAGTTCAGGTTAAGCGTACTTACCGTGCTGCAGAATTTCCTTTTCAGAAACTCATCTGCAACAAATTGGAATTTCACTTTCACACCACAAATATGAATGGATGTTTCCCCATTTGTGCAGACTATCTCAGGACCAATACCGGTAAGCTTATAACAAACATCTGTATTCATATTCACATTGTTAATTAATTCCCCCCTTTTTATTATATTGAGAGCCTGTGTCCATTAGAAATTTCGAAATTCCTCCTCTAAATAATTTGTCATGAACGGTTATTGTGGGTATATGGCTGATGTTCACATTTATTTTAAATCAGTTGCTGGGTTCCGGCGTGCAATGAATTTTCTGCTCCCTGGTCCGCCATTTGGTGGAGCAGTGTGGCAGTTTATTTTATCGGACTTTTGGAAAGAATTGCACACTCCAGGTTCCTGCGCTCTTTGTACAGGCCAATAATTTCCTTTCGGCCTTCTAAAGCACTCGTTCCCCGTGTGATTCGGGTCTCCGCAAATATTGCAACGGGTACAATTGAAATTCTGTGAGTGAGGCTGACTCATTCAATTCTGAGAACAATTTCTTCGTATATGGCATAATTTTCCACATTGATAGCATTTACGATAATCTGTAATTGTTTGATAGATTTTTGTGTTTTGAAGAGTATAACGTGTGAGTCCACAGATTTTAAGTAATTTCCTGTTCACAAAATAGTGCTTCGTCCATGATCTATAACAAATTTTGACTTTGATCTATCAGCATATTACTTAAAAGATTATTTTGAAGACCTAAACGAAAATTCCGAACGGCTGTCTTATTCAAGAGCATTGTTATTCCCTGGCATTGTTCCTTCGAAAATTTTCCTTTGCAACTTCTCTTCCCTGATTAAGAATATCTTCAATTCTCAACCGATAATCCTTTAAATTTTCATTTCAACCCTGCTTAATTTCTTTCATTTTATCTTGTATTTGGTCTAAATTAAAAGATCGCAAATAAATAGATCTTAATAAGTCTAAAAGTTCTTCTAGATTCCTGGGCTGTTGACGGTATGCTATTAGCCGCTCAGCTCGACCCCCAATCCGATTTTTAATTAAAAGGAAAAGGTTTTTTCGTTCCCTGGGATTTATGACCGAATTCGCCAACTCACTCTGACTAATAAATTTTTGTAATGAACATGAATTTCCATCGAATTTGGGTATTGATTCCGCTGCGAATTTAAAAGACATAAAACTCCGATTGTTTTTAGCGGGGTCAATAAAAGTACTGGCACTATCAATTTCCCCGACAGATCCTTCACTTAGCAGATTTTCCACAACAGAATTTCCTTCTGCTGGCACCATACTTACTATTTCAAATCCCCTTGTTTTAGACAAAGGTTGTACGGGACAATTTTCAACGGCCACATCCTCGACCTCTAACCCATTTGAAATTTCCGATCCTGATGTATAATTTACCAACCTACCTAGCTCGCTTTGCATTTCTCTTTCTCCGACTCATTTTGAATAAATGACTGAACGTTCTTATCCTATTAATTTAACAATACTTTATGCCTATATCTTCAGGTAGCGATGGACCTCCAGGCAGCTCCCAGCTCCTTCTTCCGGACGAAATCGTTTGTACGGTATCTTCCGAATTATTAGGAGGAAATGATGATTTCTCGGTGCATGTGGATTCCAAGATAGCTTGCACGGCCGTCGGAAGCACTCGTCTCCGGCATTCACCCGTCGCTCCCAGGGAAATCTGTGCAAAAACCCGGGAGAGAGAGATTGCACCTTTCTGTTTCCGTCCTCGCCTGTTCCTCCAAGTATCCTTTTCGTTCTTTAGGCACCAGTCCGAAAGGGCGTGGGTTCGAATCAATTAAAATGACACAAAAACGTGTAATTTACAAAAATCCCTATAAAAGAGAGACCCGCGTGCTTCTCGAACAATTCTAAGTCAGTATATATGTATGTATACATGTTGATATAGTCGAGGATATGTTGAATTCTTGTAGAGTTTTACTTGCGTGGATATAGTTACTTTAAGGTTCTATGCAACCAGATTCTGTGGACTTCTGATTGCTGATTTTTGTGCTATTTGCAATCCTATCGTTGGCTGGATTATAAAGAAGATTACACAAGCAATAACATCTTTTCATCCACAACATATCCACTGTCCTAATTGAAACCGGAGTCTACTGGTCACAAAAGAAAGCTGTATGCAGGCCTAAGCAAACGCAGAGTGGAAGTGGTAGGGAACAGCTGGAGCTAAATCTTGGTTTCAAGAGAATCAATCTGTGTGCCGCAGGAGACAAGCGATTGGTTTTCTGATGTCAAGTTTCAAGGATTTCCTTGATATCCATTCAAAACAGCCCTTTTCAGGGCCTCAAAGTGATTCCAAATGTTGACAACTCTTGTTCAATAAAATATTCCTGATTATTTCTATGGCTTGTATGGAAGCCATATGGAAGTATGTTGTTGTCAGCGTTAGATGGCTACAAGCGGAATGACATACTTGGTTTCAATATACAAGAGGGACCCAGAAATATGAGAAAATGGGCAAATAATGTATAAATATGCAGGTATTTATGAAAGTTGTGAAAGTTCAAAAACTAACCAATTTCAGGTTTCAAATTTCATTAAATGTTTGTAGGTATGTTATAATTCTAAAAAATAGAATCTTTGACGTAATAATCAACCAATCATTCTATTTATTATTAACGATTACTTAACTTACAAAATCGATTCTACGGCGCGTAGCAACCAACCAACATAACAACTATTATCCACGACTTTTCGACGAATCTATTGTTTACCTTATAAAATCGATTCTTGAAGACAATCGAACATCCCCATACAACATTTCATTCAATCTGAGATCTCAAATTGTTTGGATTTTAGCCCGACACAACTTTCATATATCCTGCACATTTCTACGTCATTTGCCCATTTTGTCATTTCGCACGGTCTCCCTTCTACATGGAAACCTAGACGGTCATTCCGATGGTAGTCATCTAACTCTGGAAATAACGTACTGTTATGCCTTCCTATCACATTTTCCAATCCAATCGTCACATTAGTCGGACTTCCACAAATTCCTTCCTGAACAAACCTACCGATAAAACTTTCCGTTGCCAAATGTTCCGCCAAAGTAAGCAAACCCTCAACAGGAACATAAACCCATAAAAATTCCCTTCAATTGTTGAGCTTGACATAATGATAAAATTTCACTTTGATTACGTATCAACACCTGAGCAAACTCCAAAAATACTACCTTTCTAAAACATTCTGTCCTTTTTCAAATGCCACCTCCAAGCTCCTTTTAGAAACATATAAAGGTCCCCAGAACCGCAAAAGACCATCTCCAGTCCTGGCATAGACACCGTCACTCTGTCAGTTAGTCCTAAAATAAAACTCTTGAACTGAAGGACTTTCGAACTCGATTTCGTTACCACCTATTACATTTCGCGTATCTTAAAGTAAACTAGTCGATGCCAATAGGCCGGCACAACAGTACTTTCATACAAGCCATTGAAATAATTATACGTGTGTACATAGGAAATTTTATTGAACGAGAGTTGTCAACGTTTGGATTCACGTTGTAGCCCTGAAAAGGACTGATTTAAATGGATATCCAAGAAATCCTCGACATTTAACGTGAAACAATTAATCTTTTGTGTCACGATCCACTCGGATTCATTCTTTTAAAAGAAACAATTGGCTCCTGCTGTTCCCCAACGCAACCATCTTGCATTCGCTTAGTCCGGGATACAGCATTCTTTTGTGTCCTGTAAATACAGATTTCCATTGGGGCAATGGATATATTGAGGACGTAAATACGTTATTACTTTGTAAAATATAAATGTATTCTCTGATAGCAGTCTTCTCTGTAATCTTATTATTAATATCTTTATGTTACAATTTTCCAAATTTGTAGTGCGGAATCGGAATTGCTTCAAACATCTCTATCCTCGTCCAGGACTTCATTATGATCAGAAGATGTCTTGGCTTCAACCGGCAGTGAATGGTCGTTTCTATAATCCATAACAGGATATATATTTTGAGACATAATTCTATTAAAAGTAAAATAAAAAAAATAAAGTTGAAATTATACATTTCATTTCATATGTTATTGCATACACACCCTTTAAGTCTATTCTTATTAGTTGCTTACACATGATGTATTCAGAGCAATTTGTCACCCTAAATTTGGCCCCTGCCATTCACCACCGCATTAATCTTGAATGTCCTTAGAACTATACTGCGTTCTTTTGCGTCCTGTAGACTCAAAGACGTTATAGCTTCTGTAACCATCTCTATAATCCAGTCTCCAAGTTCACTTGCATAAAACCTTAAAGTAACTATTAGCTAATGCAGTGTTGATACAGTATGATATCTGAAATAAAAAGATTTATATTCATTAATGACGAGCCTCTTTACTTATAAAAATAACATAGCCATTTCATAAAATAACCGCAAAACAAACTAATTCGATCCATACATACCTTACAATCGTGCTCCTTAGTTTCTTTTGAATGAGTTAGAATCATGTCAAAGATAATTTTCGAAGAAATTGTGCCTTGTTCCGAACGACGGACGATTTAGGCCACCTTGGATCAGGTTATGCTCCCACGTGTCACATGTATTTTCAAACTTTACAAGTCGATTTCACGAGTGATTCTCTATATGAATGGTTCAGACTGGAGCGGGAACGATTCTGCAGATATTCCACGCGCCCCGCACTGTAACTCTGCACTATTTATGTTACATTTAACGTCCATGAACGTCACGCCGTTGACACGTAGCCCGCAATGTAAATACGCACTGTCCATCCACTATTTTATTGGCACTTTACTATGCAACTCGCCCGTGTGCAATTGATCCGGGTTGCAGCCGGCCCGTATGCAATCGTCGTGTGCAATGAGTCTTGTGCACAAACAGTCCGTGTGCAATCGCAACGTGCGCAATCGGCCTTGTGCGCAAAAGGGACGTGCGCAATAGTGCTTGTGTGCAAACGGGACATCGGCTTCAGGACGTGCGCAATCGGCTCGTGTGCAATCGGAACGTGAGCAATCGGTCTTGTGCGCAAAAGGAACGTGCGCAATAGGTCTTGTGTGCAATCGGGACGTGTGCAATCGGGACGTGCGCAATTGGAACGTTTGCAATCGGCACGTGCGCAATCGGTCTTGTGCGCAATTGGGCTACACTCGAAATCTTGCTAGTTCTCACGTTTTGCAAGCGAAACTCACGATGCACCGCGTTTCGTTCAATTCGTACAAGAACTCTCGTATCTCGGACATCCGCGAGTGTTTCGCGTCGAAAACGTGGTCCCCGTCTGTTTTAGACGCTAAAAACACGTATGACACTTGATTCGCACGAATCCGTTGAGAAATGGCCGAGATACGCCGTTACACTTCCGGACGATGAATTCGTTCAATTCGTCCGAGAACTCTCGTATCTCGGACATCCGCGAGTGTTTCGCATCGAAAACGTCGTCCCCGTCTGTTTTAGACTCTAAAAACGCGTATGACACTTCATTCGCACCAATCCGTTGAGAAATGGCCGAGATACGCCGTGTTACACTTCCGGACGATGAAATGTTGCTAGTTCTCACGTTTTGCAAGCGAAACGCACCAATGCACCGCGTTTCGTTCAATTCGTTCAAGAACTCTCGTATCTCGGACATCCGCGAGTGTTGCGCGTCGAAAACGTGGTCCCCGTCTGTTTTAGACGCTAAAAACGCGCATGACACTTGATTCGCACGAATCCGTTTAGAAATGGGCGAGATACGCCGTGTTACACTTCCAGACGATGAATTCGTTCAATTCGTTCAAGAACTCTCGTATCTCGGACATCTGCGAGTGTTTCGCGTCGAAAACGTGGTCCCCGTCTGTTTTAGGCGCTAAAAACGCGTATGACACTTGATTCGCACGAATCCGTTGAGAAATGGCCGAGATACGCCGTGTTGCACTTCCGGACGATGAATTCATTCAATTCGTTCAAGAACTCTCGTATTTCGGACATCCGCGAGTGTTTCGCGTCGAAAACGTGGTCCCCGTCTGTTTTAGACGCTAAAAACGCGTATGACACTTGATTCGCACGAATCCGTTGGGAAATGGCCGAGATACGCCGTGTTACACTTCCGGACGATGAATTCGTTCAATTCGTTCAAGAACTCTCGTATCTCGGACATCCGCGAGTGTTTCGCGTCGAAAACGTGGTCCCCGTCTGTTTTAAGCGCTAAAAACGCGTATGACACTTGATTCGCACGAATCCGTTGAGAAATGGCCGAGATACGCCGTGTTGCACTTCCGGACGATGAATTCATTCAATTCGTTCAAGAACTCTCGTATTTCGGACATCCGCGAGTGTTTCGCGTCGAAAACGTCGTCCCCGTCTGTTTTAGACGCTAAAAACGCGGATGACACTTGATTCGCACCAATCCGTTGAGAAATGGCCGAGATACGCCGTGTTACACTTCCGGACGATGAAATGTTGCTAGTTCTCACGTTTTGCAAGCGAAACGCACCAATGCACCGCGTTTCGTACAATTCGTTCAAGAACTCTCGTATTTCGGACATCCGCGAGTCTTTCGCGTCGAAAACGTGGTCCCCGTCTGTTTTAAGCTCTAAAAACGCGTATGACACTTGATTCGCACCAATCCGTTGAGAAATGGCCGAGATACGCCGTGTTACACTTCCGGACGATGAAATGTTGCTAGTTCTCACGTTTTGCAAGCGAAACGCACCAATGCACCGCGTTTCGTTCAATTCGTTCAAGAACTCTCGTATCTCGGACATCCGCGAGTGTTTCGCGTCCAAAACGTGGTCCCCGTCTGTTTTAGACACTAAAAACGCGCATGACACTTGATTCGCACGAATCCGTTTAGAAATGGCCGAGATACGCCGTGTTACACTTCCGGACGATGAATTCGTTCAATTCGTTCAAGAACTCTCGTATGTCGGACATCCGCGAGTGTTTTGCGTCGAAAACGTGGTCCCCGTCTGTTTTAAGCGCAAAAAACGCGTATGACACTTGATTCGCACCAATCCGTTGAGAAATGGCCGAGATACGCCGTGTTACACTTCCGGACGATGAAATGTTGCTAGTTCTCACGTTTTGCAAGCGAAACTCACGATGCACCGCGTTTCGTTCAATTCGTACAAGAACTCTCGTATCTCGGACATCCGCGAGTGTTTCGCGTCGAAAACGTGGTCCCCGTCTGTTTTAGACGCTAAAAACACGTATGACACTTGATTCGCACGAATCCGTTGAGAAATGGCCGAGATACGCCGTTACACTTCCGGACGATGAATTCGTTCAATTCGTCCGAGAACTCTCGTATCTCGGACATCCGCGAGTGTTTCGCATCGAAAACGTCGTCCCCGTCTGTTTTAGACTCTAAAAACGCGTATGACACTTCATTCGCACCAATCCGTTGAGAAATGGCCGAGATACGCCGTGTTACACTTCCGGACGATGAAATGTTGCTAGTTCTCACGTTTTGCAAGCGAAACGCACCAATGCACCGCGTTTCGTTCAATTCGTTCAAGAACTCTCGTATCTCGGACATCCGCGAGTGTTGCGCGTCGAAAACGTGGTCCCCGTCTGTTTTAGACGCTAAAAACGCGCATGACACTTGATTCGCACGAATCCGTTTAGAAATGGGCGAGATACGCCGTGTTACACTTCCAGACGATGAATTCGTTCAATTCGTTCAAGAACTCTCGTATCTCGGACATCTGCGAGTGTTTCGCGTCGAAAACGTGGTCCCCGTCTGTTTTAGGCGCTAAAAACGCGTATGACACTTGATTCGCACGAATCCGTTGAGAAATGGCCGAGATACGCCGTGTTGCACTTCCGGACGATGAATTCATTCAATTCGTTCAAGAACTCTCGTATTTCGGACATCCGCGAGTGTTTCGCGTCGAAAACGTGGTCCCCGTCTGTTTTAGACGCTAAAAACGCGTATGACACTTGATTCGCACGAATCCGTTGGGAAATGGCCGAGATACGCCGTGTTACACTTCCGGACGATGAATTCGTTCAATTCGTTCAAGAACTCTCGTATCTCGGACATCCGCGAGTGTTTCGCGTCGAAAACGTGGTCCCCGTCTGTTTTAAGCGCTAAAAACGCGTATGACACTTGATTCGCACGAATCCGTTGAGAAATGGCCGAGATACGCCGTGTTGCACTTCCGGACGATGAATTCATTCAATTCGTTCAAGAACTCTCGTATTTCGGACATCCGCGAGTGTTTCGCGTCGAAAACGTCGTCCCCGTCTGTTTTAGACGCTAAAAACGCGGATGACACTTGATTCGCACCAATCCGTTGAGAAATGGCCGAGATACGCCGTGTTACACTTCCGGACGATGAAATGTTGCTAGTTCTCACGTTTTGCAAGCGAAACGCACCAATGCACCGCGTTTCGTACAATTCGTTCAAGAACTCTCGTATTTCGGACATCCGCGAGTCTTTCGCGTCGAAAACGTGGTCCCCGTCTGTTTTAAGCTCTAAAAACGCGTATGACACTTGATTCGCACCAATCCGTTGAGAAATGGCCGAGATACGCCGTGTTACACTTCCGGACGATGAAATGTTGCTAGTTCTCACGTTTTGCAAGCGAAACGCACCAATGCACCTCGTTTCGTTCAATTCGTTCAAGAATTCTCGTATCTCGGACATCCGCGAGTGTTTCGCGTCCAAAACGTGGTCCCCGTCTGTTTTAGACACTAAAAACGCGCATGACACTTGATTCGCACGAATCCGTTTAGAAATGGCCGAGATACGCCGTGTTACACTTCCGGACGATGAATTCGTTCAATTCGTTCAAGAACTCTCGTATGTCGGACATCCGCGAGTGTTTTGCGTCGAAAACGTGGTCCCCGTCTGTTTTAAGCGCAAAAAACGCGTATGACACTTGATTCGCACCAATCCGTTGAGAAATGGCCGAGATACGCCGTGTTACACTTCCGGACGATGAAATGTTGCTAGTTCTCACGTTTTGCAAGCGAAACGCACCAATGCACCGCGTTTCGTTCAATTCGTTCAAGAACTCTCGTATCTCGGACATCCGCGAGTGTTTCGCGTCCAAAACGTGGTCCCCGTCTGTTTTAGACGCTAAAAACGCGCATGACACTTGATTCGCACGAATCCGTTTAGAAATGGCCGAGATACGCCGTGTTACACTTCCGGACGATGAATTCGTTCAATTCGTTCAAGAACTCTCGTATCTCGGACATCCGCGAGTGTTTCGCGTCGAAAACGTGGTCCCCGTCTGTTTTAGGCGCTAAAAACGCGTATGACACTTGATTCGCACGAATCCGTTGAGAAATGGCCGAGATACGCCGTGTTGCACTTCCGGACGATGAATTCATTCAATTCGTTCAAGAACTCTCGTATTTCGGACATCCGCGAGTGTTTCGCGTCGAAAACGTGGTCCCCGTCTGTTTTAGACGCTAAAAACGCGTATGACACTTGATTCGCACGAATCCGTTGGGAAATGGCCGAGATACGCCGTGTTACACTTCCGGACGATGAATTCGTTCAATTCGTCCGAGAACTCTCGTATCTCGGACATCCGCGAGTGTTTCGCGTCGAAAACGTGGTCCCCGTCTGTATTAGACGCTAAAAACGCGTAGGACACTTGATTCGCACGAATCCGTTGAGAAATGGCCGAGATACGCCGTGTTACACTTCCGGACGATGAATTCGTTCAATTCGTTCAAGAACTCTCGTATCTCGGACATCCGCGAGTGTTTCGCGTCGAAAACTTGGTGACGGTAAAAACGCGTATGACACTTGATTCGCACCAATCCGTTGGGAAATGGCCGAGATACGCCGTGTTACACTTCCGGACGATGAAATCTTTTTAGTTCTCACGTTTTGCAAGCGAAACGCACCAATGCACCGCGTTTTGTTCAATTCGTACAAGAACTCTCGTATCTCGGACATCCGCGAGTGTTTCGCGTCGAAAACGTGGTCCCCGTTTGTTTTAGACGCTAAAAACGCGGATGACACTTGATTCGCACGAATCCGTTGAGAAATGGCCGAGATACGCCGTGTTACACGTCCGGACGATGAAATCATGCTAGTTCTCACGTTTTGCAAGCGAAACGCACGATACACCACGTATCGTTCAAATCGTTCAAGAACTCTCGTATCTCTGACATCCGCGAGGGTTTCGCGTCGAAAATATGGTCCCCGTCTGTTTTAGACGCTAAAAACGCGTATGACACTTGATTCGCACGAATCCGTTGAGAAATGGCCGAGATACGCCGTGTTACACTTCCGGACGATGAAATCTTGCTAGTTCTCACGTTTTGCAAGCGAAACGCACGATGCACCGCGTTTCGTTTAATTCGTTCAAGAACTCTCGTATCTCGGACATCCGCGAGTGTTTCGCGTCGAAAACGTGGTTCCAGTCTGTTTTAGTCGCTAAAAACGCCTATCACACTAGATTCGCACGAATCCGTTGAGAAATGGCCGAGATACGCCGTGTTACACTTCCGGACGATGAAATCTTGCTAGTTCTCACGATTTGCAAGCGAAACGCACGATGCACCGCGTTTCGTTCAATTCGTACAAGAACTCTCGCATCTCGGACATCCGCGAGTGTTTCGCGTCGAAAACATGGTCCCCGTCTGTTTTAGACGCTAAAAACGCGTATGACGCTTGATTCGCACGAATCCGTTGAGAAATGGCCGAGATACGCCGTGTTACACTTCCGGACGATGAAATCTTGCTAGTTCTCACGTTTTGCAAGCGAAACGCACGATGCACCACGTATCGTTCAAATCGTTCAAGAACTCTCGCATCTCTGACATCCGCGAGGGTTTCGCGTCGCAAACATGGTCCCCGTCTGTTTTAGACGCTAAAAACGCGGATGACACTTGATTCGCACGAATTCGTTGAGAAATGGCCGAGATACGTCTTGTTACACGTCCGGACGATGAAATCTTGCTAGTTCTCACGTTTTGCAAGCGAAACGCACGATGCACCACGTATCGTTCAAATCGTTCAAGAACTCTCGTATCTCTGACATCCGCGAGGGTTTCGCGTCGAAAACATGGTCCCCGTCTGTTTTAGACGCTAAAAACGCGTATGACACTTGATTCGCACGAATCCGTTGAGAAATGGCCGAGATACGTCTTGTTACACGTCCGGACGATGAAATCTTGCTAGTTCTCACGTTTTGCAAGCGAAACGCACGATGCACCACGTTTCGTTCAAATCGTTCAAGAACTCTCGTATCTCTGACATCCGCGAGGGTTTCGCGTCGAAAACATGGTCCCCGTCTGTTTTAGACGCTAAAAACGCGTATGACACTTGATTCGCACGAATCCGTTGAGAAATGGCCGAGATACGCCGTGTTACACGTCCGGACGATGAAATCTTG